>APFE031308686.1:0-11843 GCA_000404065.3 Pinus taeda | reverse complement strand
AAAAAATATAACCGAGACTTACAAAGGGGCGAAACTCTTACAGAACATGCCAATAAATAAATAAATTATAAAATATTATAGAACTTAGAATTATTACGTCAAAAGATTCATAAAAGAATCGAAACTCTTACCTAACATGCAAATAAATAAATAAATTATAATATATTATAGAACATAGAAATATTACGTAAAAAGATTCATAAAAGGAAACCGACGAACTAAAACAAACAAGGTGGGTTGCCAGCAACAAGTCTGGCCCAAGAGCACAGGCTGTCAATTATTACATCCAAACAATGAACATATGAAATAGGAGCCAGGATGGAAAGATAGTTGCACATTTACAAGTGAAATAGTGAACATTGGAATATATTTGAGTTGAATATGAACATTCTAATAGCTTTCATTAAAGGATCTATTGCAAGGTCATTAATATTTTTAAATATAGCATTCAACAATGTAATTGTGTGCATTTCATTGAATATTTATAAATAGCTACATTGTAGGAGTTTTTGGAAACTTAGTAGACTATACCACTGTAAAGAGTCTTCCAATGGCACATTTAATCAAGTTTCAAGAACATACAGTAAAGAAAGTAAGTCTAACTCTATATCCCACAAACAGCCTAGGGAGTTTTCGGAAACCTAGTAGATTATAGCCTAGGGAGTTTTCGGAAACCTAGTAGATTATACCACTGTAAAGAGTCTTCCAATGGCACATTTTATCAAGTTTCAGGAACATACAGTGAAGCAAGTAAGTCCAACTCCATATCAAGCAAGTCCAACTCCATATCCTAAAAACAGTCTTCCAATGGCACATTTTATCAAGTTCAAGAACATATAGTAAAGCAAGTAAATCTAACTCCATATCCCACAAATAGTCTTCCAATGTTTAATAGGAATTCCTCTTGTACCATAGTAGAATATAAGTACATTGTACTCTTTCTTAGAAACCATAAGGAAGATAATAGTCATAATTTCAATATTGTCCTGGAATCTTGCCCTTTGAAAACCTACCCTTGAACAAAGTTATGAACTGTTAACTATCATTGTTCATAAAAAAATTTTGAATGAAAAAACTATTAAGATGAATGGGGATCCTAACAAACATTTAAAAATAATATAATGAACCGAGCATGATCCTAAAAAACATTTAAAAATAATATAATGAACAAGCAGTGATATATGAGACTAAACACACCCTCAATGCCTGCACTCAAAATTAATTAGGAGTTTAGCTTTGAACTACAGCTATGGGATTCCACTCCCAATTGCATCGCTTTGAACCAGAGAAATGAGACCAGACACTGAAAACTCATCTTTTCTTAAAGCATCAGATATATGTCACAGCCTGGAGCCTACAAATCTTTTGAATCTAGTTCAAGACCATATATATTATTGGTAATGGCCCGCCTTGTTCGGAAGTAGAAGAAGTTTCATATTAATATATTATATAAGTATAAGAAATAGAATTAAAATATATTAAGAAGCCCAAATCTGATTTAGTCCGGTATTTGAAATACATAGAATTTTAATGGCTTCCATTTGTTTTTTTAACTAACTAATGCTTCTTAGGAAAGTTGATTTTTCATAAAAGTATGTACATGATTTTGATCAGTAGTGAAAATTAAATTCGAGATCAATCTACTAATCTACAATATGCAAAACGATATAGATTAGATTTGGGAATTATATTCGCAACCAGTTGTTACAAGTTTCAATGAATTAGATTTAGATTCTCATAATTTCAACTTATGACCTACGAGTAGAATAAAGGAATTGCGAGTAGAGCAGATAGAAATTACAACGATTAACTAGAAACAACTTCTAGTGACATAACATCATAAGAATAAGCATCCAAATACAGAATCACTGATCCAAATAAAATTCTCCACATTTTGACCTTTTCGGAATCAGATCTGATCCTGATTTTGGGATCCATTTCCTGTCCTCGTGGATGTCGAACAAATTGTGGGTTTGTCAAGCTTTAGCGTGGAATGGTTTTGAAATTAAATCAAACAACTGAATGGACACTCTATAGTTTCCATAGTCACTGTATTAAACCCATCAAATCAGATAAAGCCACAAGGTTTAGCCACCATTTTTTTAAGGTCACACACTGGAAATTCACCATAACTAAAGGACCGCGACCATTAGAAGGTGCATATGGTGTCAGGAAAAACAATAAAAGAAAGAATTTGGAGTTTTTATTAAAAGCCACCAACACTGTGAAAGTATCCTACTCAAGTTTCCCAATCCAAGAGTCACAATGGTTCTTAGATTTAAAAGAACATTTAGGCCCCAAAATCATAAAACTCAACTAATAGTTACCAAACAGGTAATTATTGGTAGGAAATCTACTGATTGCATCACCCACAACCATAACCTTACGTACACCCAGAGTACACCCAGAGAACAAGTACAACTCCTCCATGTAAAATTATTCTGCCAAGTTCATCGAAATAGAAGCAACATGACGCAATCCAAGGAACCATATGAAATCATGATAGAAGAGTGAACTAATTAAAGGAAAATAAGAGATTAATATATTATAAATTTCTAATTATTCTTCCAAGTTCATCGAAATAGAAGCAACATGATGTTGAATCCAAGGAACCATATGAAATCACGATAAAAGAGTGAACTAATTAAAGAAAAATAAGAGATTAATAGATTATAAATTTCTAATTTTATAGAGTATAGTAAACTCTTAATTTAAGGAAAAACATTGCACTTGCACCAGAATCGAGGACTGTTCTAATTGAATTTGGATTTGCAGTTGGCATCGATTATATTAATAATTTATTTTACGGTGGTTATTATATTCGGATTAAAGCCAAATTAAAGAGCTGAGCATTGACACAAAATGATTCAAGCCCACTCGGATTTTTGAAGCTATTGAATATTTGGAAATGGTGTTTATAATTGATTAGCCATTGAAAAAAATAGATATATTGATATAGAGAGAGAAATTTGGAGCGAAGGATGCATGGCATCACCATATTCATAACTTATGGAAACAAATCTGAATTGTGCATCCAAAAATTCAATCAAAATCCCTCGCAAAGAACCAAGAGACCATTCGTTGACACAAAAATAGAGTAAGTCTTTTGTAGATATAAGTACAACAACATTACAGTCAAAAGGAAGAATCTTAGAAGACATTGCCTTAACAATCTTACAAAACATTTCCTTTATAAGACTAATTTATCTCTTGAAATTGTAGATTCACGTCATTTGGCCCTGAGGTTGACTAGAGAGCCTATATGGACGATGCATACCACTCTGATTTAGTGGATGATCATTTCCTTCTGCAATTGCAATCAATATGGAAATTCTGGCATAACAGACTTCAATAGGAAACATGATTTCGTTTCAACATCAATAGTTTTTTGGGAACCATATTTTGCCATCGAATGCACAATGACCTATCAACATTTTTTTGGGAAACCATATTTTTCCATTGAATGTGTAACGGCCTCATGTCAAGATCACATTGGACCTTAAACATAGCAAAATAGGAGGGTAAAAATGCATGAAAAGCATAGTGAAAGAAGGCCTAATCTCTTTAACTTACCTGCTCAGTCTTGTTGGATCTAGGGAAGCCAAAACATGCCATCAACACTGTTCGTTGAGCTTCACCTTTCGTGGCTTGAAAATGAAAAAATGAAAAAATAAAAACGAAGAACAAGAACAAGAGAATGCTTAGAGATGGAAATGAAAGTGTGCAAAAGGAGAAATTTAAAAAGGCATAGTTGTAAAGGTGGAGTATCAACCTGATAACTTAAATAAATATAATGCATGGAATAAAATAAAAATAAAAACGAAGTTAGTGGACTATGTGGGCCTTAGCATGAGAGCCACATGCCTTACCACTCCATCCTCTATCACCATTACATAGCATGCAATCCCTAACCACCCCAATTAAACGTTCTTTCAAGCTAACATATGTGACTCGGTTCAGAAAGCTAGCTCAACTGGAACTAGCTTGTAGCAAATCACTCTTCCCTATTCGTACCTCATCCTTTCGCAGGAAAGTATATCACCAAAACACATCCATTGCAGGAAAGTCTATCAGGTATAGAAGGGTGGAGGTATAGAAGTAGCATAAGAAGGAAAAGATGTAGCAGGATCAAGATCAATTATAAGACCAGCAACAATGTTACGCTATGGTTCGGAACAACACCTATGGATTCTGGTCCTCTGATTTTGGCCTCATCAAATTGTGATTTTGGCCGCATCAAATCGAAAGTGGTTAGGCAGTAATCATCCTAACTTGAACGCATTAAAGACTGATTACACCTCATTTAGAACAATTCAAGACTGATTGCACTTTATTTATAACAATTCACTTCTGAGCATACTTGAAGCATGGAATTTTGGGCGCGACATTAAAAAAGAATAAGCAAGTGGCCCGTAGAGAAGAGAGAGGGATAGCTAGAGGATAGAAGCAAGCCGATGGTAGAGGTATACAAGTGGGCGGCATGCAATGCGATTCAATCCATCCTTGCACATAATTGAAATGTCACAGAGAATGGTAGCTATGCTTCTCATTAGCTATAGACTTGAACGCTCGAATGTAACCTTTTTTGGGTCTCATTTGTTCAAAGCGTTATCATCTAACATGGAGATGGCTGAGGTACTTCAAGAATGATATATATAGGCGTGATCTCATTACCTATGGTGCTGCTCCCAGGGTGGTCGCAGCTTTCCGTGCACCTATTGGTGGTGTGCTCCTTCCACTGGAAGAAATAGCAACATGGTATGTAAACTTTCCTTTGCAATTCACACTAGTGTTGCATGTATGATTTAGCATCCTTATTGCAGTTATTGCAGTTACATGTTACAAAACATCATAGCTTCACCTTCTGCATATGTCAGATAAGGATAAATTATGCACCCAATATTTACACTGAAGGCCTTCTCTCTCCCATTTCTATATACAATTTCCAATATGAATTGAATGATTTCTCTTACCAGAGATGTGAATTCCAAGGATGCATTCAAGGGAATTTTTCAACACCGAGAGCCCTCCAAGGTTCCATTGCAACTCTCTCTTCAAAAATGAAAGCAGGGAGTTGTCGGCCTCAGATCCTCTAGATGGAAAAGGTGGTCACCGCACGGTCACTAGGGTAGTTGTCCACATTTGTCAAGATGAAACATGTTTTAGATGCATATTGAACTTAAAGAGGATCTTAAAGAGGATAAATGAAAGAACTTCTTATGCTTAGGGCTCAGTGAACAGAGAACGACTCAGTGAACAAAGAGTTCTTCTACTTATGGCTTACTCGGTGAACAGAGAGTTCCTATGCTTACCCTGCAGAGATGGAGCTTTTTCTAAATTTTCTAAGAAAAGAATAACAAGTGTCCCATTAGTCAACACCACACACCACATCAACATGCACACAAAATATAACAAGTGTCCCATTAGTCGACACCACACACCACATCAACATGCACACAACTATATGGTTGTATGGTTAGTCCTTTTCTAGTTCCACAACGATTGTTTGTATCCCTGGTTATACGGTAGTATTTAATGTGTATAAACTAATTCCATCATTAGTTTCAATTTAAGAAATACTAATCAACTAAATGTATTGAGGATAGCATAGATATGCTATGAAAAATATTAATGATATGGCATGCCTACCTTGAAAGGAAGCCAAATAACATCATCAATTATCTGATTGGTCTTCAAAATTATTACGACAATTTGATAGGTTGAAAACAACTTGGGAAATTTATAAAAAAATTTGGATTAATATCTAAATGTACTAATGATAACTAATGGAATTGATTACTATAGTCCCATGCCTAGACGGCAGGGACTAAAAATATAACTGAGACCTAGGAAAAGGTCGAAAATCTTACTGAACATGCAAATAAATGAATAAATTATAATGTATTATAGAACATAGAAATATTACGTTAAAAGATTCATAAAAGGAAACCAAATAATAGAACAAAAATAAGTGTCACCAAATGCTACCATAATCAAAATATGTTTTTCCATTGCTCCATATAAGAAAAAGGGGGCGAACAATATAATCTCGGGAGCATGTAGTTAAATCGAAGTCGATAAATAATTGAAAAATTGGACGTATTGTTACAAACCCTAATCTAAGGAACCATGAACTCATGGTCTGAATAAGAACAAAACCACAGTAATTAACAAACAAACAAGAAGTTATTAATTCTAAAAATGATGGTGATAATAATATTGCAATTGTATTAGCTATTGCTAAAACCCTAATGAATTCACATAAAATGTCGTGAGGATAAGCCAACCTATCACAAGAAAAATAAAAATGTAAATTAGGGAACTTGGAAATTTTTCGAGGTTGGTAAATCAACAAGACTTGTTCCTATAGGTATCTATAATGATTATCTAGAGAAGAGTTATTCACTATGGTTGAGATTGTAACACTTAAAAAGAAGGATAGATAAAATAATAAAAGATTTCAAACATAAATATGGGCTCAGAAGAAATACAACATAACCTTTACAATAATACCAGGTCAGTATTGCAAAGCAAATAAACCTCAAAAACCTAATTGTTTAAATATAAGAAACATGGATGTTGAAATATACAAAAACCTAGGCATAAAATTGTTAGAACCCTTGTATATGAACAAAAATATTCCGAGCTAAGCTCTAATGATATGGCCAGAAGCCAACCTAGAGAAAAATTCTTGGAATAAAAATTTGTTTTAAATGGAAGACTATTTCTTTCCACAAGTGGAGTAGCATAGAAAAGAACCACTTTTAACTTATTTAGTAGTAAACAATTGAAATGTTAGAGGGACAAATTTACGCGGTGACAATTCAAGTCTTGCTAAAAACCCTAGAGACATCTTGTTGTTTTCTATCCTGTTTTTGTATGTGTATCGAAGGAGATGCGTTGGACATCTCTAGGGAAAATATTAGGCTAGGAGGGAAATTTGTGGCCCTAGTAGTACACTGGAAGTCTCTATTACATGAGTCTCCACCAATAAAATATCTCACTTAGTGGGCACAAAAGTGTAGCAAGAGAAAATAGAAAAGGAATGATCTTGTAATTAATGGTCGAGCATGTCTTAAGGAGGATTGTTTCTCATCTCTGCCTGACCGACCCTTGGAGACACTTGGAGGGCGTAATTTGCATAGAAATTATGAGGGCACTACCCCCAAGAGTGGAAAAGTCAGTGGGGTGGGATCAGTCAATCAATGACCCAGATTGATTTCAAGGGGTGTCGGCTTGATACTTACCCTAGTTCATTCACCCATTGGAGATAGGTGGAGACCACCCACAAAGCATGGACCTACCGATAGCAAGAAAGCACTGAAAGTAATGGTAAAATCCACCACCCCCTCTGTGCTCTTGTTCGCCTATCATCCCTCAAATCATCCTCCACCACGTGTTGCTCGTGCGACCTCATCTGACGTCACGTGAGCATTTCCCCTCTACCTATAAGAACCTTTCGAGGTTCAAACATTTGAATTCAAATCTTCTCTTGCTGTTGCAAATCGATCCCACCATTCGAACTAGTCTATGTCACTGTTCATACACCAAACTAATTGAGACCTTCCACCAATGTTATTCTCCAGCTCTCACTCGGTCAACTAGGTAATCCACTAGTTTCCCACTTGAAAAATTGTTTGTATCTATGATAAAAATGAAGAAACCAACCCCGAAGACCCCCAAATCATGGGAAGTCAAAACTTGCTCCAATGTCGAGCCACTGATGGACATGCATGCATAAATATTCGACCCACCCTATCCTTACCACTTGTCATACCTCTAGTTTGACTTGTATGTCCACCATTTCCAGGGGGAGGACCATTTCGGGGTAATTGAGTCAGGGCTCTACTATCAAATTGTGCTTTCTATTTATCATTTCCCTATGTTTATTGTGGTTATCTGCATCGTACATTTAGAAGAAAAAATGTTTGATATGTTCTATTAGAGCCAAAATCTTGGAGGTGACCCCAAAGCTTATTGAAAAGCTCTAATGTACCTAGTTTCTCCTAAGCCTTAGAAATTCAATGAAATTGCCTTATTTTACAACTACACCTCCCTCTCAGTTGGGCAGCGACAAGCCTTCTTCCAAATGATTATGGACCCTCACTACCAATCCTTGCATGTTACTGAAACCTTCCAAATATATTCATTTATAGTGGGTGTGCAACCCATCCTCATTGTAGTTTCCATTATTTTTGGAGAAGATGATGACGATATTGCAATTAAATCCACTATAGGGTTTTTGAGAGAGATGATGAAGCTAGACCATCTATTTGATATACCTTATTTCCTGGCTAAGTCCATCAAATTCCAGTTGCACCACATTTCTACAACCTTGTTCTTCAGGTACTATTACCTAATGTTTTATTTGTTCCTATACACTCATGTTGATGAATTTGAACGACCATATCTTAGTTTGAGGGAATCAAACAAGAAAAGGAAATATGTCTTTGATTGGGATGTTGTTGTTAGGAAGAAACTAAAAACTAAGTGCTACTCTCAATTTATATCCTCGTACATAGCAACTTCTTAGAAAATTGTGCATAATGTCACTCCCCAAGTATCATGGCTCAGCAAAAAGACATCCTCCGGATCAGTAAGGCACCACGGTGGGTGATTGGTATTTGCTTGAGGAGTATACCATGATTACGATTTATGGGTGTGGGTTGGCCCCTTATTGTCTACCTTTATTGATACCAATGAGAATATTTTCCCTCAAATTTATGAGACAGAGCATGCACATGGACCAAATCCATTTTTTCTGTGTTGTAAAGGGTTGTATGTTAAATTTGGGCAAGCCTATATGCCCTTTCATTGTTAACACTAGGAAGGCCTTGCAACCAACTGAAAAAATACTAAAAGAGATGAATTTTGAAGTGGGGGATATTTGGCATTATGAGACCCATGGTGTCATTTCAAATAAAAGAAAAGCTATTAATGCTTCAACTTATGATCATGGATGTAGGCTAGATATTGAGTGGAAAGCTAGCACCTTGATTCATGGCCTATTAACACATAAATCGAGATCAAAATTCGAATACAAAGGAAAAGATAGAGAAAAGTAGTGTGGATGAGACTAGATATGTGGAGATTGAGGCCGTTCACACTAGAAAGAGGTCTAGGACCTAAGAAGCAGAGGAATGAGAGATTGAAGGTAGGTTAATGGAGACAAAACTAGACCAACTTGGCTTTCAGATGACCCTAGAAGACCCAAAACAATCATTTTCTTTGTCATCTACATAGGTTTCCACTATGAGTTATATAGTGAGTTTAATAAGGACAAAACCTAGTTGTCCTATAGGGAAATCTATATAAGAAAGTAACAAGAAAGCCAAGGAAGAGATGCAACAAAAATTGCCATCACATTTTGTCCCTTATCGGACTAGATTCCTCGTTGCCATGGACATGGAGTGGAACCGAACAAAATTCTCATTCCACCACCCCTTGGCACAACCACTACAATCAGCTTCACAGTTCAGGGCTTTCGATGTGTCTCTAAATCTAACATGTCTCCCTCTAATTGACAATATGAACTTCCATAGGCAGGTGGGAGAAATTGTATACAACGAGCTAAGCAGTAATACCATTACCATAAGAAAAGCCGAAACGTTGTTAGAGAAGGTTGCAAAAAAGCTGAACTAAGAGAGAGCTAATTTTAGAGCCCTACATATGCACAACACAAATTTCAATGAACTAATTGGGAAGCTGGGAGTGAATCCAAAAGATAAAGTTTCTTTCGAGACTCTTCTCCACAGTTCACAAGTTGAGATACATGAATTGAGGCATAAGATAAAAATTCCTGCTAGTGAACATGTGTAGTCCAAAGAACTAGCACAAGTGGAGGAAGAAAAGGAGATCCTATCCAAGGAGCTAATTGATAGAAAAAATGAAGTGGCCGCCCTCAAGAAGCAGGTAGCAAAACTCCAACAGAAAATAGACTCTGATGTTTGTGCAGTGCTCATGCCAGAGAATCCTTAGAACCCTACAAAGTAGCATACTAATACACTCACCAAGCTACATATCTTAGAAGGTGAACTCAAGAAGGTACATGCAGACTTAGATAATTCCCAATGAGTTGTTTCAGAAAATGTGAAACAACTTGAGACTACCAAGACTAATGTATAACTTATCAACAAGAATTTACGAGCATCTAATCAAGAAATCACTGAGATAAAAGGAAGACAAAAGGAAACATGTCTATCCTTCAGGCTAAACAGGTAATATGTGATGAAGTGATAATAAAGATGAAGAACAACTAGGAGTATATAAGTATGCTAGAAGATGAAGAAATTGTAATCAAAGATCATGAGTTCTTCATCTTAGATTCCAAGGAGGAGGGTGAAAATAATGCTCATAGTGCTAAGGTCTTAATCCAATATGTCAATGAAAGACTACTTAGGGAGTTTAGGACTATAGATATAATCGAGCAGGTGTTTGTAATCATTGAAATCTCTAAATTAGTCAAGAAAGAAGAGGCTAGAGATAAAGTTGAAGAATGCCTGGAGATGGCACAAAAATATGTAGTTGTTTTTAATTCAAAGTTCAAGGAGACAATGAGAGCAGGATTTACCAGTTGTTGGGACCTTATAGGAATAGTAATCCCTTGGGAATAATACAAAAAAATGGTGGTGGAGGTTAAGAGTAGAGTTGGTTCATCCCACAAGAAGACCTCCACCTTGAAGGGAAAAATTATGTTTAACTGTTTGAGAAGAGATTTCCAACTACTAGGGCTTGTGAAGACCTTGTACCTCTCTAGACCAAACTATGTAAGGCTCACAGGTTTGAATATTTCTTATCAGTTTTTTTTTTCACTCTCCTCTATCGAATCCAACATTATGGCAGTGACGGGACTAGTTCATCAACCCTCCACTAATCTAGATCATTGATCCAGCAACTCTTCTTGCTGAATCGATCATACCATGACTGAAGATATTTATGATCGTGTCAAACATCATACATTACTATTTTATGTTTTCTGTAAATATTTAAATTTCAAGAAATGAAGCATAGTTAGTTAGGGTTTGGCCAGTATAGTTGTGCTACTAGCACGCTCGCATACTTTTGTTATGATGAATCATTGGAAAGTCAAGAAGGAATATTTTGTAACGGGGTTCTTGTCCTGAGGCAATATAAAAAAAAAATATGCTACATTACAGAGGTTTCAAATTTTTTTTCTTTACAAGAGATCTGCAATTGAAAATGAAAATATATCCTCTATTTGAATATTACTAAACGTTTTCGTGATTCTGACTCACATGGGGCTATAGTATGTGTTCTCCTTTGTGGTCATTCCATTTTTCTTCTCAGATTATGTGTGATAGAAGCTTGTAGGTCTTATTTTATAAAGTTATGGATTCATCTATGTCTAATGTTGATTTAAGATGCCAATGGCTAGTAAAATTTAACTTAATATGTGCTCCATGTCATCTAACATGTCATTTAGCATCCCATTTATCTGTTTTGTACAAAAGTTTGATACAATAAATTATACACCAAGCCCTATGTATTTGGCTCCATCTCTTCAAATTATTCTCTCCAAACATGTTGTAATGACTCATGAACTACATGCTCATGTAAGTTAGCCACCAAAGCTTGACATTAATCCTTTTATGAGTTCATATTGCTACAAAATTCGCATTTACCCTCTTGAAGAAGGTTATGAACCAATTTTTTTTTTTTTTAAATATTGACTGTAAGTGAAGGATACTAACAAATCTTGTAAACACTCATCAAGATGTCCTAGGAACTAGTCTCTCCTTAACCCAAGGGTTGTCTCTAGGAGATGTGACATATAATGGCGTTGTTGCTTGTGATGAAGCAAAACCTTTTCCATGGGTATGATA
>APFE031308681.1:0-14211 GCA_000404065.3 Pinus taeda | reverse complement strand
GGGCAGTGGCTGATTTGCAGATTCAGGGCATCAGAGCATCTGAGGGCCAGGTGGAAAGTCAACCGTTAACTTTAGTGTTGGGCCCTCTTCTGATAAAGCAAAACCGCCTATATTAAAAAGACCGAAAGATTGCCGTCAGCAGCACAGCATAAGTTTTTACCAATAGGATCAATACAGCCATTAAAAGCCAGAAATGCATCATAAGTTTCGCACAGCCAGGGTTAACCAGTCTGCTACAGGGCAGTAAATGTCTGGGTATATGCATGTTTTATAATATAATATAATGGGCGGGCCGTGGCTACATAAATTAAAAATAAGGACGATTTATTATTTTGTTATAGAACATACATGTACCAGGTATTTAATGCCCTATCACAAGTTGATTAACCCTTGCTCTTATCCCACAGTCATAAATTGTGACAAGGTTCTGAATTTGCGCACATGTTTGAAGTAAAACAAATGGCGTTGAGTAGCGGTAAGCATGGTTCAATTAAAACGTCATGATTTCGTGGAGGTTGAATTTTTATAGTAAATTTAATAATTTAATAATTAAATAATTGTTTTTTATAAAATAAATAATTTATCTCATATAAATATTACTAAAATTTATCTTAACTTTATTTAGAAATTCTTAAAAAGTAATTAATACTATATATAAAACACGTTCCAATCATTAATATCGTTAAAAGTCTTAATTTAATGAATTTTCAATCCTAAACCTATAAAAGATTTAATATTTGATTATACGGTTTTATTTCTATATAATGTTCTCATCCTCACTTGGACTTTAGTGTTCGATTTCACAAATACCTTTATGTAAAGTTGCATGAAAGCTGGTCATTTACTTTTTTGATTCCTTTGATTTAAAGCAGTATTGATTATGTGATTTTTTATATATTTATATTTATATTTGGGTCAGTTTTTAGTATATTTTACCATCAATGTAAACTAATACAAGTTGGACATTTAATTTTTATCTTTAATGGGATAAATGCATACTTTAGAAAGATATTTTTTTAACCAAATATGAAAAACAAAAAGTTAAAGATATGTTTTTAATCAAACATGAAACACAAAAAATCCATAGCAAATTCAAACCGAGTCGGAGGCGGAGGAATTGAGCCCAAAAGTGGCCGGATTCCGGAAAACAAAATTTTGTAAAAATTGTATTTAAATCTAATTTTTAATAATGAAAATAAATAAATTTAACACAATCAAAAACTTCTAGAATTATGAATTTTAATGACTTTTAGTTAGATTTAAAAAAATTATTTTTTTCACAATCTAATTAAAACTTCTATAGACAAAAAATAATTATTAAAATACTTCAATTCAAACACTCCACACTCCTCCAAAGGCCAACTTTCAAATATTCTTTTAAGTTCATAATTATATTCTTTTAAGTTCATAATTTGATAAGGTTTTGAACGCTTTACAAAAGCACATATATTATTCTAACGCAAACGACCCACCAAGGGTACGATCACATTGAAAATCATGAACCGAAAATTTAGGGTCACGACAAAAGTTTTTTATTTTATTTTAAAATTTAGATAAATTTAGAAATTTAGAAATTTATCTAGGTAATTTTTATTGAGTATTCTAAATATTTTTTATAAAAAGTAAAGGTTGAGATTTATTTTAAAAGTATTTATGTGTTATTGGTCCATGATAGTGTAACAAAGCCTATTTACAAGTTAAGAATCTCCATGGTAAATGTCTATAGTTAAGAATATTATGAATTTTTTCTTAAATATTCATATCTAACTCAAATTAATTATTTTCATAACTAATAATAATACTAATTTAAAATAATTTTATAACATAGTTAATTCTTATGATTTTGTAATCTTCAAAATGTGAGTGGTATGACGAGGTAAGTCTTTTGATGTCCTATTATCATCCATTTAATATATATGCTTGCACTTGAAGGGAGATGAGATATACAATCACAAGTGATATACTAGAAAAATCATTGTGTGGACATGGGAATTTTGTCCCACAAACAAAGGGGTTTCTTATATCAATTGGGTGTTTAGGTTGGTTGTGACATTAAAATTGTATTATTATTAATGATGTTTTTGGTGGTGCCCCTTTCATTAGTAGATGTTAGGGTTTAGCCCTAGTCGCCCTTGTTGCTTCCTCCTTATGAGACAAATTCCCTCAAAGTTGTCACTATATATGGCATCCTCTATCTGTATCTTCCTCAACATCTAGGTGCACTCATAGGCATGGTTTTCTTCTCTATCCTTGCAAACTCTATTGGGCATACTAGGCTAGTGGCATCTACTAGTCATGTGGCCTCTCCTGGCTCTCCCTCAATTATTCATTTGGTTACAAAACTCATCAACGATCATTCAAGTGAGGTTACCTTCAGAAATGCAATTCTTTATCAACCTTCTACTTGCTCCTCCTCTCTTTTGGCGAAAGGAATCTTCTCCATCTCCATTCACATTGGCTCTAAGATGGAAGAATAAGTGTTTTTATTTGGTCTAGTAGTTTTCTTTTTCATTTATTAGGGTTTTGGTCTCATCTTGTCGATAGTCACACTTGAGTTCTAAAATATTGGATGTCAGTAATGAAGCATGATTTGTTCATCCACCCATGCGTAAAGGATTTTTGTTGTTGAGATTGATGATGTTGAAGATAAACTTATGATCCTAAAATATGGTGCATGGTTTTGGAGCAACACAAACTTGTTCTTGAAGCCCAGTCTCCCTCTTTAGATCCTTTAATAGACATTCTACCCACAAATCATGTTCTGATGTTATAGATTTTTATTGTAGATTCAACAACTTATGTTATTTGCTAAAACACGAGACAGGAATCTACTATACTCTTCTTAGCGGAAATTAAAATTGATCGATGAGACAATAAGCAAAAAAGGAAGAATATCGTTGGCACGTAACACAATATTTCTATTGGGAAAGTAACTGCTACAATCCTTGACTATCTATATTGCAATAACTAGAAGATCTGAGAAGAAAAGATAATGCTTGCTCCTCCTGAACAATTCTTGCACTAGTACAATCTATCGCTTTACTTCCTAGGCTAACTTTGGCCATCACTTAGCCAATTTACTAGCCTTCCAAGCCCCTACTTCTTTGCGCTCACAAGAACAACTTGGATGAATACAATATGGTCTCCTCAACCTGCATAAGTATTTCCAATCCTCTTCTTGACAGAGTTCCTTTGGCCAATACTTAGCCAAATTCCAGTCTTCTAAGCTCCTACTTCCTTGCGCAATTCCTGAGAGAATTATCCTGTTTTTAATGTGGAAATTCTCTCTCCATAAATGTGCAATCCAAACATAGGCCCTCAAATGATTGCATGTGCCATCTGAAAAATTTGAAAGATCATACAATTGATAGTACACTGTCCCTGAACTCTAATCTCAACTGGGTCTTCCTTTGAATTGACATGCATCAATTATTTATGAGTGAATCTTTAGTTAGCTAGTGTGGTACTCGAGATGCAATAATGCACTGCTCCACTGCTAGACCTCTACTAGCTCCTCTAACAATTAGAGCAATTTTAACTGACCATAGCTCAGTTAGTCTGAGTTATCTAATTACAATTAAAAAGAACTTAGCCTCGGCCCCTAAAATTTAGGGATCACTCTACTTGACTCTAGATAGACTTCCAACTCGAATTTTCTAACCTAACCAAGTCAAATTAACAGAGTTAACTATTACAAGTTGTAATAAGAAAATAATAACAATTTAATTCAAGGAAAAATTATATTGGGATTTCTAGATGCCATTTTAACATTTCTTATTTCTATATACAACACTCCCTCTCAAAAAGAAAGGAATTCAACTTTATCCTGACCCCGAACCTTTGGAATGTTCTACATGTAATTCTTGTCACTATTGTAGTTGCTACTACAACATCTGCAACCAAAAGTGTCTAACCTGAATCATTTTGATGCATCTATCATCAAGTCTCTAACTAGTACTAGCTATGCCTCTTTCGAACTAAAAACTCTATGCTTATGCTGACTCAAAAAGTTGTGGAGGCTACTTCTGAGGCTACATTTGAGGCTGCATGTGAAGAGGTAATTTATGATCCTTCTCAACCACAAAGTCTCTAACATTTTCTTTACTCCTCAAGGCTTTGGATGCATCTTGTATCTCAACTGTGTGTAGCTTCTTGCCTCACACACCAATATGTTTCATCTATCCGACCATCACAAATTTTTTTTGAAAAAGAGAGCTAATTTTAAATCGGCAATATCTCCCTCATTCGAACTCTGATTCAGACAAATAGTTTCTTTTAATTTAGGTATTTTTTTCTCAAGAAATTCATATATGATATTTTTTTTTGAAAAAATTCAACAAAAAATTCCAGATCTTCTCTACAACCTCCTCACCCAAAAAATTCATGCTCCTCAATCTACCCACTAGCAGCCTTCTAGCTCCACTAAGAAGTCTGCACATAGGGTCTTTTGGATCTGCCCTGAACTAGAGATCCATCAATCTGCAAGGAAAACTTTGAATTATTCTGTTCTATTAATGTCTTCAGCCTCAATACCATGTATTTTTTACTGTAGATTGAATAGCTCATGTGATTTGCTAAAACACAAGACAAGAACCTACTCTAATCTTCTCAGCGAAACAAAAATTGATTAATGAAAACAATAAGAAGAAAAGGAAGAATATCAATGGAACATAACATAATATTTATATGGGGAAAGCAATTGCTAAAAACCCCAACTATCTATATTTCATTAACCAAAAGATTTGAGAAGAAAATACAATGTTTGTTCCCCCTAAATGATTCATGCACTAGTACAATCTCTCTCTCTACTTCCTAGGCTGATTCTAGCCAACACTTACCCAATTTAATAGCCTTCCAAGCCCTTGATTCCTTGCACTCACAAGCAAGCTTTGGATGAATATAATATGCTCTCCTCAATCTTGAGCTCAAACTGCATAAGTATTTCCTATCCTCTGCCTGACTGATTTCCTTTAGCCAATACTTAGCCAAATTCCTAGTCTTCCAAGCTCCAACTTCCTTACGCAATTCCTGATATTATTAGCATATATTTAATGTGGAAATTCCCTCTCTGTAATTGTGCAATCAAAACATAGGCCATCAACTAATTGCATGCACCATCTATAAAATTCAGAAAATCATAAAATTATTAGTACATTGTCCCCGAACTCGAATCTCAACTAGGTCTTCCTCTGAATTTACATGTATGAATTATTTATGAGTGAATATTTAGTTATCTAGTGTGGTAATTGGGATGCACTACTCCACTACTAGACCTCTACTAGTTCCTCCAACAACTAGAACTAGTTTAACTGACCATAACTCATTTAGATTGAGTTATCTAATTACAACTCAAAACAACTCAACCTGAGCCACTAAAATTTAGGGATCATTCTACATGACTCTAGATAGACTTCCAACTCGAATTTCCTAAACTAACTAAGTCAACTTAACTTAGTTAACTATTACAAGTTGATATGAGAAAGGAATTACAATTTAATTCACAATTTAATTCAAGGAAAAATTAAATTGGAATTTCTAGATGCCATTTTCAACATTTCTTGTTGCTATTTTCAACACTCCCTCTCAACAAGAAAGGAATTCAACTATATCGTGATCTTGAACCTTTGGAATGTTCTACATGTAACTCTTGTCATTATTGATGTTTCTACTACAACATCTACAACCAAAAGCTTCCAATGCAAATCAGTATGATGCATATGTCATCAAAGTCTCTGACTGCTACTAGCTATGCCTCTGCTGACTAAAAAATCTATGCTTATGTTGACTCTGCCTATCTGCACTATTGTTAACTATGTTTTGCGCTCTCCAGTATATTATTGCTGCTAGCCTCTAACTCTGTCATGCTGATATCTGACTATATCAACGACCACTGATCCATCCTTCTACTGTGTACTATAGGCTCTCGTAGAAAGGTATGATCCAAGAGACAAAACCTCTCAATTGACACTGCCCAAATTTCTATGCTATTGGGGCTATCACTTCATATCATTGCACCTCTCAACTGGAGGTATGGCTACATGTGCTCCCTCTTCCCACTTTTCTTGAAATTTTCCCCTGCTGGAGGTCTTTTCTTGATTGGATGTATCCACACTGTCTCCTCTCTGCTTCTCTAATTGTGGCTTCTCCACAACTTTTTGAGTCTGCTTCTGAGGCTGCATCTAAGGTTGCATGTTGAGAGGTAATTTATGCTCCCTATCAACCACAAAGTCTCTAATATTTTCCTTACTCTTCAATTATTTTCCTACATCTTGCATCTCAAGTGCATACACATTCTTCACTCGCACACCAATATGTTTCATCTGTCCCGTTGTCACAAAATTTACTGAAAAAAGAGTTGATTTTAAATCAACGATATCTCCCTCATCCGAACCTCGATTTGGACGATTTTTTTTTAATTTTGTACTTTTGCGAAAGGAATCCATATCTGCTATTTGTTTTTGAAAATTTCAAGAAAAATTGCCAGATCAGCTCTGCAATCTTGCTGCTCAAAAATTTATTGCTCCTCAATCTACCCACTAGCAGCCTTCTATCAAGGTCTTTGGGATCTGCCATGAACTAGAACTCCATCAATTTGTAAGGAAAACTTCGAATTCTTCTCTTCTATTAATTTCTTCAGCTCTGATACCATGTACTTTTTACTGTAGATTCAACAACTTATGTGATTTGCTAAAACACAAGACAAGAATCTACTCTACTCTTCTCAACTGACACCAAAATTGATAGATGAAAACAATAAGCGGAAAATGAAGAATGTCAATGGCACATAACACAATATTTATTTGGGGAAAGAAACTACTAAAAACCCTGACTATCTATATTGCATTAACTAGAAGATCTAAGAAGAAAATACAATGCTTGTTCCTCCTGAACAATTCCTGCAATAGTACAATCTATCTCTCTGCTTCCTAGGTTGACTCTAGCTAACACTTACCCAATTTACTAGCCTTCCAAGCCCCTACTTCCTTACGCTGACAAGAAATCCTTGGATGAATACAATATGCTCTCCCCAACCTCGAGCTCAACCTCCATAAGTATTTCCTATGCATTGCCTAATTGGCTTCCTTTGGCCAATACTTAGCCAAATTCCTAACCTTCCAAGCACCTACTTCCTTGCGCAATTACTGAGATAATTAGCCTCTATTTAATGTGGAAATTCCCTCTCCATAATTGTGAAATCCATACATAGGCCCTCAACTAATTACATGCACCATCTATAAAATTCAGAAAATCATACAAATGATAGTATAGTGTCCCTAAACTCTAATATCAACTGGGTCTTCCTCTAAATTGACATGCATGAGTTATTTATGAGTGAATCGTCAGTTAGTTGGTGTGGTATTGGGGATGCACTGATGCACTGCTCCAACACTAGACCTCTACTAGTTCCTCCAACAATTAGAACTAGTTTAACTCACCATAACTTAGTTAGACTGAGTTATCTAATTACAACCCAAAAAAGCTCAACCTGAGCCCCTAAAATTTAGGGATCACTTTACATGAATCTAGATAGAATTCTGACTCAAATTTCCTAAGGTAACTAAGTCAACTTAACTTAGTTAATTATTACAAGTTGCTATGAGAAAATTATTACACTTAAATTCACAATTTAATTCAAGAAAAAATTAAATTCGAATTTCTAGATGCCATTTTAAACATTTCTTCTTGTTATTTTCAACGCTCCCTCTTAGAAAGAAAGGAATTCAACTCTACCTTGATCCTGGACCTTTGGAATGTTCTGCATGTAACTCTTGTCACTATTGCTATTGCTAGTACAACATATGCAACCAAAAGCATCCAACTTGAATCAGTGTGATGCACCTATCATCAAAGTGTTTGACTGCTACTAGGTATGCCTCCGTTGACCGAAAGCACTACACTTATATTAAATTTGCCTATTTGCACTAATGTGAACTCTCTCCGTGCTCTCCAATATCTCACTACTGCTATCCTCTGGCTATGTCACTCTGATATCTTTCTGTATCAACTGTGACTGATCCATCCTGCTACTACCTGCTGTGGGCTCCCACAGTAAGGTATGAACTAAGAGACAAAACCTCTCAGTGGACCTTGCCCAAATTTCTACCCTATTTGGAACCTCACTTCATATTGCCCCACCTCTCACCTGGAGGTATGGCCGCATTTTCTCCCCCTACCCACTTTGCTCGAAATTTCCTCCTATTGGATGTCTCTGCTTTAGTGGATGTCTCCATTCGGTCTCCTCACTGCTTCTCTAGTTGTGGTTGCTCCACAACTCTCTGAGTTTTCTTTTGAGGTTGCATTTGAGGCTACATGCTAAGAGTTAATTTATGCTCCCTCTCAACCACAAAGTCTCGTCATCATAAAATTTTCTGAAAAAAGAGTTGATTTTAAATTGGCCTAATATCCCTCATCTGAACTCTGATTCAGATGAATTATTTTTGAAATTGCGATTTTTTTCTCAAGAAATCCATATATGATATATATATATATATTTTTTTTAATTTAAAAAAAATCCAGATATGCTCTGTAAATTCGTCGTCGAAAAAGTTCCTGCTCCATAATCTACCCACTTGTAGCCTTCTAACTCCATTAAGAAGTCTTCACACAGGGTCTTTTGGATATTCCCTGAACTAGAGCTCCAACAATCTACAAGGACAACTTCAAATTCTTCTCTTCTATTAATATCTTCATCTCTAATACCATGTATTTTTTTTATTGTATATTCAACAACTTATGCGATTTGCTAAAACACAAGACAAGAATCTACATTACTCTTCTTAGCGGAGACCAAAATTAATCGATGAAAACAACATGAAGAAAAGGAAGAATATAAATCGCACATAACACAATGTTTCTTTAGGGAAATAAATTGCTAAAAACTCTGACTATCTATATTGCATTAACCAGAAGATCTGAGAAGGAAATACAATGCTTGTTCCTCCTCAACAATACTTGCACTAGTACAATCTATCTCTCTGCTTCCTAGGCTGACTTTGGTGAACACTTAGCCAATTTACTAGCCTTCCAAGCCCCTACTTCCTTGCAATCACAAGAAAGCCTTGGATGAATACAATATTCTCTTCTCAACTTGCATAAGTATTTCCTATCCTCTACTTGACTGGCCTCCTTTGGCCAATACTTAGCTAAATTTCTAGACTTCCAAGCTCCTACTTCCTTGTGCAATTCCTGCCAGAATTTTCCTCTCTTTAATGTGGAAGGAAAATTCCTAAACTTCCAAGCTCCTACATCCTTGCACAATTACTGAGAGAATTTTCCTCTCTTTAATGTGGAAATTCCCTCTCCATAACTGTGCAATCCAAACATAGGACCTCTATTGGCTGGATGTACCATCTGTAAAATTTGGAAAATCATGCAACTGATAGTACATTGTCCCTGAACTATAATCTCAACTGGATCTTCCTCTAAGTTAACATGCATGAGTTATTTATGAGTGAATATTTAGTTAGCTAGTGTGGTTCATGGGATGCATTGATTCACTGGTACATTACTAGACCTCTACTAGTTCCTCCAATTGTTAGAACTTGTTTAACTAACCATAACTCAGTTAGACTGAGTTATCTAATTACAACTCAAAAGAACTCAACCTAGGCCCCTACAATTTAGAGATCACTCTACATGACTCTAGATAGACTTCCAACTCGAATTTCCTAAACTAACTAAGTCAACTTAACTTAGTTGACTATTACAAGTTACTATGACAAAAGAATTACAATTTAATTCAAGGACAAATTAAATTGGAATTTCTAGATGCCATTTTTAACATTACTTGTTGCTATTTTCAACACCCACTCTCAAAAAGAAACTATTTCAACTCTATCCTGATCTTGAACCTTTGGAATGTTCTACATGTAACTCTTGTCACTATTGCTTTTTCTACTACAAAATATGCAACCAAAAGCATCCAACTTGAATCAGTATGATGCATATGTCATCAAAGTATCTAACTGCTACTAGTTATGCCTCTGTTGACTAAAACCTCTATGCTTATTTTGACTATGGCTATCTGCATTGTTGTTAACTCTGCTCTACACTTTCGAGTATCTAATAGCTACTAGCCTCTGCCTCTCTCACTCTGATATCTGACTATATCAACCACCACTGATCCATCCTACTACTGTGTATTGTGGGATATCGTAGCAAGGTATGATCTAAGAGACAAAACCTCTCAATTGACCCCACCCAAATTTCTTCTCTCTTAGGACTATCACTTCGCATCGCCCCACCTCTCACCTGTAGGTATGGCTACATGTGCTCCCTATACCCACTTTGCTCAAAACTTCCCCCTACGAGAGGTATCTTCTTGAGTGGATATCTTGACTTCGTCTCCTATCTGCTTCTTTAGTTGTGGATATTGCACAACTTTCTGAGTCTTCTTTTGAGGTTGCATCTTAGGTTGCATGTTGAGAGGTAATTTATGCTCCCTCTCAACCAAAAGGTCTCTAAAATTTTCCTTACTCCTCAAGGCTTTACATGCATATTGTATCTCAAGTGCATATAGGTTCCTGACTTACGCACAAATATGTTTCATCTTTCCTGCCATTGCAAAATTTTGATTAAAAAGAGATGATTTTTAATTAGTGATATCTCCGTCATCCAAACCTCGATTTGGACATTTTTTTTTTTGAATTTGGTTATTTATTCAGAGTGAATCCATATCTGCTATTTGTTTTTGAAACACTTCAATAAAAATCTATATCTTCTCTATGAACTCCTTGCCCAAAAAAATATTGCTCCTCAATCTACCCACTAGCAGCCTTCTAGCTCCATTAAGAAGTTTTCACATAGGGTCTTCTGGATCTTCCCTGAACTAGAGCTCCATAAATATGTAAGGGAAAATTCAAATTATTCTCTTCTATTAGTGTCTTCAGCGTCGATACCATTTATTCTTTTACTGTAGATTCAACAACTTATCTGATTTGCTAAAACACAAGATAAGATTCTACTCTACTCTTCTCAGCGGAAACTAAAATTGATTGATGAAAAAAATAAGTAGAAAAGGAAGAATATAAATGGCACATAATGCAATAGTTCTCTGGGAAAAGAAACTACTAAAAATCCTAACTATCTATATTGCATTAACTAGAAGATCTGAGAAGAAAATACAATGTGTGTTCCTCCTGAACAATTCCTGCACTATCACATTCTATTACTCTACTTCCTAGGCTAACTCTGGCCAACACTTACCCAGTTTACTAGCCTTCCAAGCCCCTACTTCCTTGTGCTCACAAGAAAGCCTTGGATGAATACAATATGCTCTGCTCAACCTTTAACTCAACCTGCATAAGTATTTCCTATCCTCTACCTAACTAGCTCCTTTGGCCAACACTTAGTCAAATTCCTAGCCTTCCAAGATCCTACTTCCTTTGCAATTCCTTAGAGAATTGGCATCTATTTAATGTGTAAATTCCCTCTCCATAACTCTGCAATCCAAACATAGGCCCCCAACCGATTGCATACAACATTTGTAAAATTCAAAAAATCATACAATTGATAGTACAATGTCCTTGAATTGTAATCTCAACTGGGTCTTCCTCTGAATTGACATAAAAGAGTTATTTATGATTGAATCTTTAGTTAGCTGATGTGGTATTGGGGATGCACTAATGCACTGCTCCACTACTAGACCTCTACTAGTTCCTCCAACAATTAGAACTAGTTTAACTAACCATAAATTAGTTAGACTAAGTTATCTAATTACAACTCAAAATAACTCAACCCGGGGCCCTAAAATTTAGGGATAACTCTATATGACTCTAGATAAAATTCCAACTCAAATTTCCTAAAAAGCATTACAATTTAATTCAAGGAAAAATTAAATTGGAATTTCTAGATGCCATTTTTTACATTTCTTGTTGCTATTTTCAAAACTTCCTCTCAAAAATAAAGGAATTCAACTCTATCCCAATCTCAAAACTTTGGAATGTTGTACATGTAACTCTTTTCACTATTTCTATTGTGACTACATCATCTGCAATCAAAATCATCCAACCTGAATTAGTATGATGCATCTGTCATCAAAATCTTTGACTGCTACTAGTTATGACTATGTTGACTAAAAACTCTACGCTTATGCTAACTCTGCTTATCTGCACTACTCTCAACTCTTCTCTGTGCTCCCCAGTATCTAACTACTATTAGCCTCTTCCTCTGTCACTTTGATATCTAATTGTATCAACCACCATTGATCCATCTTACTACTGTGTATTGTGGGATCCCATGGGAAGGTATGATCCAAGAGACAAAACCTCTCAATGGACCCTGCCCAAATTTCTTCCCTCTTGGGACTATCACTTCACATCGCCCCACCTCTCACCTGAAGGTATGGTTGTATGTGCTCCCACTGCCCACTTTTCTTGAAAGTTTCCTCTACTGGAGGTGTCTACTTCAGTGGATGCCTCCACTCCATCTCCTCCCTGCTTCTCTAGCTCTCACTGCTCCACAAGTTTCTCATTTTTCTTCTGAGGCTACATCTGAGGTTGCATGTTGAGAGGTAATTTAGGCTCCCTCTCAACCACAAACTCTCTAACATTTTCCTTACTCCTCAAGGCTTTGCATGCATTTTGTATCTCAAGTGCATGTAGGTTCTTGACTCGCACACCAATATGTTTCATTTGTCCCGCCATCAAAAAATTTTATGGAAAAAGAGCGTATTTTAAATTGGTGATATCTCCTTCATCCAAACTCTATTTTAGACGAATGTTTTTTCGAATTTGGTTATTTTTTATCAAGAAATCCATATATGATACTTTTTTTTTAACAAAAATTTCAAGATTTGCTCTGCAAACTCGTCACCCAAATTTGCTCTTCATCTTAGCAATCATCATGTCCCATTTTTTAATCAATGGTTTGTTCAATATTCTCATTTCTGCCTGCACACTATCCCACCATAGTGCTGCATGTCCTTTCAATTTGGTGACAGAAAACCTGATCTTATTGTCTTCGTTGATCCCTTCATATTCAAAATGTTTATATAGTTCACTTATCTAGTCCAACAATGCCTCTGTGGACAAACTACCATCATAATTATAAAGCTCCGGTCTTGGCTTGCTACTAGCCAACAAAACTGATCTCAACAGTTTAATCTCTGGTCCCTCTTCATCTAACCCATCCATCGTGGCTGTGTTTTTTTCCTCACTATCATCCCCACCTTCTAGATCTTTGTGCGTTCCTGCTTCCACTGCTACCAAATATGCAGTTAAGGTCCTGATCTCTTCTCGTAGCCCTTCATCTGCTACTCTTCTGATGGCTCTACCTCGATCTCTTCTACCTACCTCCATATTTACTGAGAAAGGAACGAACCTGCTCTAATACCAAAAATTAGTGTTAATACCGAGGACGGAAACATGTCAACAACCATTTAACTTCGTAGATCCTCCGAATAAAAAACAGGGTCTTAGATGTGAGGGTTTAATGCACTTTTAATTATTTTGGCCTGCCCCTTTGTACCGGCCTTGGATTCACAAATGTAGCTAATTCACATCTGCCGAGGGAAAGCTAAGGGTCGACCTCCATTCTTGCATCTATTGTTGGCTTGGTTCGGCTCTGTGTATGCGCTATTCCTTCGCTTGTTTTTTGTGGTGGTTTTTTTGCTTGTTGAGGGAGGCTTCAGGTCGACTTTCAATCTGCAAGCTTTTTCATCTATTCTTTGCTGCCTACCTTATGCTTCGTTTTTGTTCTTCTTGTGGTGGTTTCTCATGTTGGTTTTGGTGTCTACCTGGCTCTATGTATCCACAGGTTCTTCCCTTACTACTTATGTGGGTAACTCAGCAAACACTACTTCAGGTAATTTTTTTGTTTTTGTTTCATTTCTACATCTCATTTTTGTGATTATAACCCTCTGGCGCCATGGTGAGCAGGTAAAATTACCAATGGCATTCTTGTTGGGAGAAACCCTATGGTTACATACTCGGTTCTCGTCCTCTAACTCAGAGACAAGCTTTCTAAGTATGGGGGATTACGCAGTGCATTATATTAGATATCATTTTGGGATTCAACTGCGTTAAGTAAGTCATTCAAACGTATGACCATTTCCATGAGAGGTAGTCGTAACTGACTAATTTCTCATGATTTTTGAATAGTTCACTTAGCACTCATTGCATCGGGTGATGCTCACAGGGGTGAAGAAGTGCGATTGAAACTAGTGAAAAGTGGAGAACGAATCACATAGCATCAATCATCACTTCCGGGGCT
>APFE031308675.1:24487-60047 GCA_000404065.3 Pinus taeda | reverse complement strand
TCACACATAAAGAGAACACATGAACACCATGATATAAGGTGGAAACCCAATGTGGGTGAAAACCACCTGCTGCAATTCATATCTATCTTTCTTTAATAAGAAACTTCTTTTTACAATTTTATTGGTGCAGTCTTATACTAGTACGCAAGCTTCTACCTGCAGAAGGCTACAACCTTCTCTCATTTTCCATTTTCTCCTGGAAGGGAGCTACAACCCCCTGGCTCTTGTACTAGCTGATATGTTTACCAATATCAAAACTCTATGATCTTCTTTCTTCTTCCAGGGACCACGTTTCATAAATTTTCATACTGGATACTCCTGAAGCACAACACCATAATTTGAAGGCCACGTTTCATCCAATTTTCATACTGGACCCATCAAAAACATTGAAGCACAAAATTAATCATCACTGCAATACACCCATCAACTAAACCTTCATCATCAATCTCTGAATCACCCAATACTGAAACACTGAAACCTAACAGTCACCAGAACACAGAACAGACAACAGAACTCTGCAACAATAACCAAATCCAACTGCAACTTCAAACACCATATCTCATAATGTATACACTACTATGAAGAACCAAACTGGCATACATATGTGCTTTCACCAAATCCAACCCGTGTACAGATCTGCAAATATTTACTCATAACTTTGCAACTGTTCCAGACATCAACCATAACATTCATACAATAGAACATGCGTCAATAATTCAGATCTAGTCTATCACATAATGATAATACATTCCAGGCCTTATGATCCTGATCCATCATCCATCATCAACTGCGTAGGTGCATCCTTGATTTAGATCAAACTAAGCATCTCAAACCCATAACCAGCATACTAGATCTCACACTTCATCAGATACTCAATCCTTGCACCCCTCCCCCTTTGGCCTAATGATCTTCTCCTTATATAGGTTTAGGATTCTCTCAATACCATGGTCCAAAACCATGTAGAACTAATACCTTGGACCCAATACTTAGGGTCAACACTTCAGACCAAATACCATGGACCAAAACTTATTTTAATGACATGTACGCACCTTTCCTTCTATGAACCTGCATGTGTACGTATATGCATCTTCTGTTCTGCTCATCAGCGTGTATATGCACTTTCATCATGGTTAACTTGCGTATACCTCTCTCTTGACCTGCTATACTGTGATATGTCATCTGATTGAGTTGGTATCAGAGAAGGTCCTTTGGTAGAAGCTGGATTGCTTGAAGGAGATCCGTAGAACAATGGGAAAGAAAGCACGTCAAAAGAAGAAGACAACTCAAAGGAACAATGACGGTCTGCCATTGAGTGGAAGAAAGTATTCAGATCTTGAATCACCTCAGATTGAAGATGAACAAGCAAATGAAGCATCAGATAAAATCATAGATCAACAAGAGCTACTTAGCAAAAGGGAGAGTACACTCAAAGAAGAAATTATCAGTTTAAAAGCTCAGCTGGAATGTGCCTTCAGAGTTCGTCAAATGCTACAGGAGCTGAATGAAGAACAAGAAAGGACATTCTCAAACTAAGGCAACAAGTGGAAGAAGGAAGAAAGTCTGAAGGAATTTTGAAGAAGCAATGTTTGGAAAAGGAAGATCAACATCAGGTTGAGGTAAATATCTTGAAAGGTAAGGATAAATTATTACGATTTCAAGACAGTAGTAAGACTTTGGATGATATTCTTGGTAGTCAAAAGTCACCTGCTATCAAAACTGGTCTTGGTTTTTATGAATCTGCTGAAGGTGAATCTAGCTCACAAGGTGAGGCAAGGAACTCTAATGAGAAATCTACAATGATCAACAAGGAGATGAGAAGACAACCCCGTCAATAGCCAAGGAAAGAAATTCCTCAAAGAATATCTTTTTCTCCTAACTGTGGAAGTGTTAGACGATTATTTCCTCCAATGAATAATGTTGAATGTTATGTATGTAATAATCTTGGAAGTGTTGCAACCAGATGTAGAAGTAGAATGTTTCAAGACCATCACATAGAAAGATCATCACGTTCCAGGTACTTTAAGGGATATTGTTTTTCTTGAAATATGTTTGGTCACAAATCCATTAACTATTTTAGGAGGAATATGAAACATGTAAGATGTTATGCATGTAACAAACATGGACATATAGCAAAGGAATGTAGGGGAAGATTGTGGACACCATACCAAAAGGAGAAAACATCATCACCGTTGAAAACATGGAAGAAAAAGGAAGTACAACCAGAAATATGTGGCATAGCAGACATGACAAACTCAGAGGAAGCTAAAAGTGTGGAACATCAATGTTCTAAAGCTCATACGCAATTTTCATGAAGAAAAGTCGCGTATATACGCGAGTTAGACACTGCACAGTTGTGTATATGATTTTATGAAGAAAGGCAGTAGTACAGAAGTCTGATATGGTTTAGTCACTGTTTGATGATGGCATGGCACAAGTTCAGGGGGAGCATATACTTCAAATGAAGCATTGTTGGCATTATGATTAGGAGTCTTTGGTGATGATGCTTATGTGGCTAAATGACACATCTTGTTGGTTGGTCAAAAGAATGGTATTGTAGGTTACAGGTCTGGATGCTAACGACATATGCTTATGGTGCAGATCATATAGTGTATGATAGCTGTTGATAACTGTCATGGTCTTTTTTAGGTCCTTGGTCTTTGTGAGTCATATGATGTATCTTGTTACCCCACTATGCATGGGATGGATGATGTAATGGTTCTTGTGTCAAAAATGGTGTATCCCCACTTGGTTGGGATATTGATGTATGTATCTTTAGGAAGGTCATTGGCAATGTATGTATAGAGTCATGTTATGTTTTTGTAGACCTTGCATGTGCTCAGGGGGAGCATGAATGAATTGGTACATCTTGGCATGTACAAAGGGGGAGCTCAATCAGAAACTTCAGCATGTACTCGGGGGGAGCATGGAAAACAGAATGTCTATCAAAGAAGAGACTACCTTGGTCTGCCCTTTGCCCTTGATGTCAAAGGGGGAGAGTGAATTGGTGTGGTGGTTTCCATCAAGTCCAAAGGGGGAGATTGTTGGCATTATGATACAGGTGTTGTCCTTGATGGCAACTCACTCAGAGGTATGATACAGATGGAAACTCAATCAGATGACAGATCACAGTACAATAGGTCAAGAGAGAGGTATACATAGGTTAACCATGATGAAAGTGCATATACACAGGATGAGCGTAATAGAAGACATGTATACGTACACATGCAAGTTCACAGAAGGAAAGGCGCGTACATGTTGGAAAACTAAGTTTTGGTCCATGGTATTTGGTTCTAAGTGTTGACCCCAGGTATTGGGTCCAAGGTATTAGTTCTACATGGTTTTGGACTATGGTATTAAGAGAAGCCTAAACTTATATAAGGAGAAGATCATTAGGCCAAAGGGGGAGGGGTGCAAGGATTGAATACCTAATGAAGTGTGAGATCTAGTATGCTAGTTATGGGTTTGAGATGCTTAGTTTGATCTGAATCAAGGATGCACCTATGTAGTTGATGATGGATGATGGATCGGGATCATAAGGCCTGGAATGTATTATCATTATGTGATAGACTAGATCTGAATTATTGACGCATGTTTTATTGTATGAATGTTATGATTAATGTGTGGAACAGTTGCAAAGTTATGAGTAAATATTTGCAGATCTGTACGCGGGTTGGCTTTGGTGAAAGCGCGTATGTACACTGGTTTAGTTCTTCATAGTAGCATATACATTATGAGATATGGTGTTTGAAGTTGCAGTTGGATCTGGTTATTGTGCAGAGTTTTGTTGTATGTTCTATGTTCTGGTGACTGTTGGGTTTCAGTGTTTCAGTATTGGGTGATTCGGAGATTGATGATAAAGGTGTAGTTGATGGGTGTATTTGCCGTGATGATTAATTTTGTGCTTCAATGTTGTTTATGGGTCCAGTATGAAAATTGGATGAAATGCGGCATTCAAATTATGGTGTTGTGCTTCAGGAGTATCCAGTATGAAAATTTTTGAAACGTGGTCCCTGGAGGAAGAAAGAAGATCATAGAGTTTTGTAGGTTGGTGCCTACGTACTAGTAAACATATCAGCTAGTACAAGAGCCAGGGGGTTGTAGCTCTCTTCCAGGAGAAACTGGAAAACAAGAGAAGGTTGTAGCCTTCTACAGGTAGAAGCCTGCATACTGGTATAAGACTGCACCAATACAATTGTAAAAAGAAGTTTCTTATTAAAGGAAGATAGTGACGAATTGTAGTAGGTGGTTTTCACCCACATTGGGTTTCCACCTTATATCATGGTGTTTATGTGTGCTCTTTATGTGTGATGATTTGTTCTGTTTTAACTGCACCTGTTTAGTGTTAATATGGTTAATAATGTTCTGAGCCACTCATTGAAGATCAACTAACTGAATCATAAGTTTATTGGATATACGCTAGTTGCATTAAACACAGTTGTGTATATATGCGGGTATCCTTAATTGAAGTAGCGTATATGAATTTGAGTATGAAAATGAAAATATTGTTGATTTGCTAATACTCATTCACCCCCCTCTCTCAGTATTATTTACAACGGAATATGTATTAGCAATACAAAAACATATGGTTAATTTCCCTTGCTAATTTGATGTCATATATTAGTTCTCCTTTACATACTCTGTTTTCTACATATCTAGGGATTAAATAACAATCTTCTTTAAGATTTCATGGATATCATTCATATGCATACTACAATCTAGCTCATATTTTTATAGATAGATTTGAAATAAAATTTAACTCATCCTTTCTTATTTGGTTTCATAAAAGTCAACTCGTCCTCTAATTTAGTTCCATTTTGCCACAATTTGGTTATTAGTTTGGGATCATTTTCAAGTTGCAAAAGGATTATTTGTCTGGTGTGCAGGTGCTACAATTTTCTTGCATTTTTGTCATGGTCATCTGATGCTCTTCCTCCTTACCTCAAAACATCCTCAGAACTCTCCCACCAGAAGAACATGTCTAGTTCATTGAAGGTACCATCATAAAACTAGACCCAGATGGGCTACGAATCAAGAAGACTTTGAGTAACTATTTCAAACCAAACTTTTGGCTGAGGCTTAGCCTCCTCAACTTGAGAGGGCTCTCTCACTAGGTTAAAGATATCAATTTAAGGATTAGATGGCTAACTCTATGGAAAAACAAATGAAAACGTATAAATGGTTGAAATACCAATCAACAAACATCTATTGGACTATGGAGTTTGAGCATGTTTCAGTACAACAGAAATATCAGCTTAACATGGAAGTCAAGGCACAAAGACTCTTAATATATCAGCAAAACGGAGTCATAATGCAAGGAACACAGTTCATAAACACATGAAGGAAGTTAGAGTATTTTCAATGAATTTTTAAGTAACATGTGTTCATACCAATGCAAGTGGATAATTAAAGAAATCCATGAGAAAATCAAACATTAAAACTCTCTCTGAATCCTAAGTAGTGAAGCCAAAATTTCTGTATTAACATCAAAATAGATTGTCTCTTATAATAACACAGTATGCTTGTTTCTTTTGAAAATTTCCAACCCTGAGGCATTCCACCTCTTTTCATTTCTAGAGTTATCATTACAATCTTGGATTCCCTGATCCAACATGAGGGGAATTAGAATTTCCTATCTTAACACCTATTCATTCCTAAAACATACTATTAATTACAAGTAGCAGTTATCTAATAGTCTTAGAGTCCTAATACAATTCAGAGTACAAATCCTTATTATGATAGTAACAACTTAAACTGGCAATTAAATTTGATACTTGAAAGTTGCTCCTCCTTAACTTTGACCTTGGTGATGTCCATAACCCTCCTATTGGCCTTCAATAACTTCTTCTTCATCCGTCCTGAAAAACTAGGAAAATGTCCCGTGCAGTGTAGCCTTGGTCTTCAATGGTGTTCCTCGAATCTCCTGCTAACCAAAATAGCCCCTTTAATCATACAACATATTTTGAATTAGCCATAGAAACCTTCTCTTACGCTTGTGTAAAAATTAAACTCCTTGAAGTTGTATGAGGAAGTCAATCTGGATGTGCTACAAAATAAACTGTTGTTTTGTAGCGCAAAACTTTTTCCTTGTATATATCTTTCATTCCTTGAGTTTTTCCTTTACTTGGGCTTTAAATCTTCTCAAATGAACTCCTCACATTCTCTAGAAACATCCTTCTCCAAAAATAGCCCCTTCATTCCTTTGAAGATTGACCAAAAAGGACAAAACTGCACCTATAGCAGTTTCATAGTGCGCTACGAAACTGTTGTGTGAATCAATTTACATAACTTTTTCCAAAAAAAATCCTTTTAAGGATTATTCATAGCTATTTCATCATGTACATATGCCACATATACCTAACATCACCCGTCCTTGAAACCTTTTCAAAAAGTAATGTCTTTGTTTCAACCAAAATTGTTATTAGGGTTTCATCACTAACTTTCTTGTTCATTTGTACTGAGGTTGACCTCTAGACTTGCTCAGTTGAATTTCAAGGTCTTCAATTTGTCTTTTCATCACCCTAATATTAGTTCTTAATCTATCATTGATCATTCTGATATACCTTTCTTCCTTGATTGCAGGGACAGTCCAGGTGAAGTATTGAGCGTCTATGCTAACTACTTCAGGTTTTGAAACATTTCCATCTTCCCACATGGCCTTAATTCTTTTGAAATTAGATTTTTCAATTGCATGTTTCCTTTCCCTTTTCTTAAGTTGGGCAATCTCAAGATTGGAAAGATTGAATTTATTCTTGACTTCCTCATAGTTCTTTTCTTCTTCTTGAGTATCGACTACTCTGTTTCTGTCATCTCCATGAATGAGTGATGGTTTCACTACTGGAACTACAAGCTCTTCACGGAATCCTGATATCTCCCCTGTCTCACTTACCTCTGGCTCTACCCCCTGTAACCTTTTGGACTGCCTAGTCACAAGCCTTCTGGGCTTAAAAACAAATTCTGAAACTGATAGTCAAACTGTAGCTTTTTAGAGTATTTCCTCATTTTTGACTTTCCCTCACTTAATTCAATGAAGTCTACTTGGACTAGAGGGGACTCTTCAATGTCAAAATCCTGAACAAGATCATTCAAATTTCCCTTTGAGATTGGGATTTCATCAGTGACCACTACTTTACCCTTTTCTTTGGCTATTTGACTTTTAGTTACCCTTCTCTGGACTATTTCACCAATGGAATGCTCTTGTGTTGCTTCCTTAATTTGAACTTTCTTCTTCTGTGAATGCTGAGGAGTATCTTGAATAGCTAATGGTGTTATAGTCATTAGCTCTTTAACTTTCTTTCTGGCCTTCAGTTTAACAAGCCTGCTTGACCTTTCCTCTGCATGGTGACTAATCACTGGAGATGATATTTCCTTAGCCCTAGGGCTAAGTCTTATTTCAGCTATAAAACCATACATAAAGAGAAATGAAGAATATTCTCTATCTACCTTCTAAAGTTCATGTAGGACAATTAATTTAACTAAGCCAAAATGGAAAAATGATGTTTTACATGCCTCTTTTGTCAACTGTATTTTATTAGACATCTTGCCTAAGCTCCAAAATAGAAAGAAAGGTAGATCTAGAGGTATTATTCCAGTGAAATGCAACAGGAGTTTGAAATGATAAGAATACACCTTATGGTATCTTCCTTCATAGGTGAAGTACCTTTGTATGCATGAGAGTAGGTTGGCATATGAATCTTTGACATAACCCCTTGGCACTAATTTAGTTAAATCTGTGTCTACAAACTCTGGCTTCAAAAATATCTTGCATGGTGCCATTTCAAACTTGAGATTCTTAAACCACTTTTATTGACCTCTTGGAATTTCTGTGACTAAATATATAACTTCAGGAGAAATTGACAATTCTAAAACTCCAATCTCTATATGAAAACCTATGAAATTTAGAGCAAATTCCTTGGTCACTTGGTTATGTCCTCCCTATAGTTTCTCATAGAACCTCTAGTAACCTACTTTTTTGAAGGCTTCTTCAACTCTTTTATCCTACGTAAGAGCATCTAAGCCTTATGGTTCAGTTCTCAAACATTGACTTGACCTGTGACTTCTTCTTTCTTCTGACATTTCTCCTTTGGAAACCCTGTAGATAGAAGACCTTTGAAGAAATTTCCTCGCTTGAATTTGATGAAGAGTTGCCTCGCTTGAAGCCTGCGGTAGAACTCTGGTTATTGCTCACCCTGGGCTTGTTTACTCGTACTAAGAACAAAACCAAGTATCTCTTACATGAATATGACCAAGATCAACACGAATGTGACTAAGATCAATCAACCCTTTATTTTTTTTAAATTTGAAATGCCTACAGATGAATGACCCCGAACGAATCTAATGATGGATATGAATGGTTGCATGTGAGAGGTAAGGTTCATGGATAGACACCTAATGATGAAATTTTAATGGATTCTCATGGATTTGACAACTAAACATGATTGTTCATGAATCCTCGATTTTGTAGTGCATCCAATGTATTTTCGTGGTTTTGCGCTATGAAAACGCCTGACTATGAATCCCCAATTTCATAGCACATGTAGTTTAATTTCAGGACTTTGCGCTACGAAAGCGCCTAGACAGTTTCGTAGCACATTCAAATTTTTTCAAAATTACCAGACACATGAAACTTTAAACATGATATGGGATCCATAAGGGACAAAACAAGGCTGTTGAAATTTATTTGATGATGGAAATGAGACTCTAACCCTATGACTTAGACTCTAAAAACATAAAAATGACTTGACCATGTCTAAGACAAAGAATTTGGAACCATGCGGGTTGTCCAAAATTTTAAAATTTTTTATAGTGATAATAGTGGCTCCACTTGGGATAATGTGCCCTTGTGGTACACTAAGAACCTATGGTTCTAGTTATTTATCCATTCATGATAAAAACGGAAATTTGGTTGACAAGCATCCTCTTCAAACTATTTGGGCCTTCACCTTGGGCTTAAGATTTATGTTTCAGCTTGTCATTATTAGTAAAAACGAAAAAAAATGAATATATACAATGTCACGAGAGATTGGTAATACTTCAGCAATGGTAATGCTTTAGGAACTTGCCATTAACAAGCCCTCAAATATATGATCCTCCATCAATTTCCTATAGTATATAGGTGTTGTTTCCATGAAAGTCAGCAACCTAAAAAGGACCCTTCCATAAATTCTTAAACTTACCGTGTTTGCCCTTTTCTTCAATTCTGGCCTCCAATTTTAGCACTTTGTTTTGAATATGAAAACTGTCTTCTTTGATATTTTTATAAAATGTACTCTTAATTCTATTTTGTGCATGTTGATGAATGTCATAGACTTCACTTCTCTTCTCTTGCAGGGCTATCAACTGATTGATTCTCCTCTGAATGGCATTTGGTTCTTCTTCAAGTCCTTGAATTAGCTTCATTGCCAGTACTCCAAGTGATGTTGGAAATATAGCTTCAGCATTGTAAACTAGTTCATATGGCGAAGTCCCAATTGATCTATTTGTACAAACCCTATCAACCCATAAGGCATACTTCAGCTTTAAGTGCCAAGCTTTCTTGTTCTCTTGCAATACCTTTTTTATGATTCTAACAATGCTCTTGTTTGATGATTCAGCAAGACCATTGCTTTGCGGATAGTAAGCAGTAGAATGTCCAATAGTAATGTGATATTGATGACAAAAATTGAACAATTTCTTAGACTTGAAAGCTTGAGAATTATCTTTTATAATATTCATGGGGTAGCCAAATCGAGACAATATATTATTTTCAAAGAAAGAAATAATTACATAATCATTGGCTTGCCTTGTTGGAATTTCCTCAATCCATTTGGTGAAGTAATTTGTTGCTGTAAGAATCCAGTGATGCTGCCCTGATGAATGAGGATGTATCTCTCCAATAAATTCTAGCCCACACTGCTGAAAAGGAGTTCCTACCTAAATAGGGATCAAAGGTAACGACACAAGCTTCCTTCTTCCTTAAAAAATTTGGCACTCATGAAATGCAGTGGTCTTCTTGTAGATATCCTTAAACATTGTTGCCCAAAAATATCTGGCTCTTAGGATCTTGTTTGTTGTAGCCTTCCAATATTGATGTCCTGCACAATCTCCTTTAGGAAATTCTTCAATAATTTGACCAGCTTCTTCTTTAAGGAGATAATTCAGCAAAATTCCTCCTGCATCTTTCCAAAACAGATTTTGATCATATACAAAATATCTCAAAGAATTTAGCTTAAAAAACGTTGCTTTGGACTTCGTTAGATTGGTGGGATATTTATTATGACATAGAACAAAAGCCACATCTTTATACCATTCTAAAACAAATAATTTCTCATTAATTTGGACCAATTCCTCCTAATTTTCAGAAATTTATGAGATTTCTGCATTCAAATTTATGTCAAGAAAGTCCAGATTTAACTGAGTCATTATCTTTGCCAAGCCTTGTCCCTTCACCAATTTGGTTGGTTTGATGTCTATATCATATTCTAGCAACTTGGCTATCCATTCCCCTCTTACCATCAGGATCTGCTTGAGTTAGAATATCTTTTATTATAGCACTTGGAACATATGCCATAATGTGAGAATGTAGAATATAAATTTTGAAATCTTTTATAGCTTTCACCAAGGCATAAGCTTGCTTTTCTAGAATATTGTACTTCAATTCAACATTTGCTAATATCCTACTGAAGAAAGAAATAGTTTGTTCAATACCTTGCTTTCCTTTTTGTCGCAGAACCCCAACAATTGTATTCTCGGAAGCAAATGTAAAAATAAGAAATACCTTGGAAAAATATGGACTGATGAGTACCGGTGCTTGTGTAAGTGCCTTCTTGATTTCTTCAAAATATTTCTTCGCTTCAACTGTCCACTTAAAGTCCACTTCTTTCTTTAAAATCCTTGTTATATCCTTGACAATCTCAGCAAAATTAGGAATGAAGCGCCTAACAAAATTCACTTTTCCAAGAAAAGATTGAATCTCTTTCCTACTTCTTGGCAGATCTACTTTTTGAATTGCATTAACTCTATTAGGATGAATCCTAATTCCTTCTTCAGAAATGATATGACCAAGTAACTTGCCTAATGTTAAAGCAAAGATACTTTTAGTAGGATTTAAGAGAGATACCAAACCTTCTACATTTCAGCAGAATTTTCTCTAGGTATTTCAAATGATCCTCTTCTTTCTTTGAAAAGACTATAATGTCATCAAGATAAACAACCACTAATTTATCCTTTTCTTTAGCAAAAACAATATCCCTTGCTCTTTGGAAAGTGGCTCCCACATTCATGAGACCAAAAGTCATCTTGGCATAAATGAATGTGCCCCATGGTGTTATGAAGGTTGCCTTCTCCTAATCATCCGGATGCACAAGAATATGATTGTACCTTGAGAAACCATCAAGCATAGACATTCTTTGTGAACCAACAATATTTTGCAAAATTGAATCCATCTTGGGAAGAGGATAGTTGTCCTTTAATGAAGCCTTATTCAAATTTCTGAAATCAATACAAATTTTGATTTCTCCACCCTTCTTTCTAACCGGAACCAAATTTGCAAGCCAATTTGAGAATATGATTGGGACAATGATTTTAGCATCAAAGAGTTTCTTAATCTCCTTTTCAATCAATGGCATGAGAAGGGGATTAATTCTTCTCAACTTTTGTTTGAAAGGTTTCTCATTTTATTTAATAGGAATAGTATGTTGAATAATGGAAGGATCATATTGTTTTAAGTCAGCATAACTCCAAGCAAAAACATCACAAACCTTTTTATCATCTCAACATATTTGACTTTCATATCAGCTGAAAGAAACTTTGAAATTTTGGTCATCTTAGGTAAAGCTGAAGTACCCAGATTGCAACTTTCTATTTCCTCTTCATCAGCTTGTATCTCTGGCGATTTGAACACATCATTCTGATCAAACAACTTATCAAGAGGAATTAGACCCTTTGGTATTGAATTATTTTTTAATTGTAAGACTTTAGAATTTTCTTTAGACTCAACAAGCATGTTTTGTTGATCTACTTGAGTACTTCTAAATTTTCTTTCAATTCAATAAACTTCTTTACCTGTTGATCATCTTCAAAGACTTGCCAATTGGTGATATTATCTGGTATAGTTGGTCTATGACAGACTTCAACCTCATGTTTTTTAGAAGAATTAATAGGAATGACAAACAAACTTGCCAAAACAGCAAGAGAATCAACAATGGAATTTTGGTCTCTAGTTTTGATAGTGAAAGAATATGCTTGAAAATTTTCCAACATATCTAAAAATAGATTTCTATATGCTCTCATTCTTACATCCTTTGTTTCATAGACACCCTCAACTTGTCTAATAACCAATTCGAAATCTCCAAAGATAGAAATATTCTGAGCCTTCTTTCTTACCAAAACCGCTAAGCCCAAAATCAGAGATTCGTATTCATCCATATTATTTGTGTAATCAAAATTAGTTTGTAAGAGTAAAACTTTCTCTCATCACTTGGACTTGTGATCCAAATTCCAGCTCCTACTCCTTCCTTCCCTATTTATCCATCAAAGTACAAAGACCACCATCCCTTCATATCTTTCTCATCTTCTTGATGATTTTCTGAGCGTTGATTTTTTGTTTTCATCTCTTCCAGTCCACTACCAATTGACTCATTAAAAATAATAGCAAATCCAAGTTCAGTGTCAAATGAATAAATAGGAAAATTATGACGTTTGTCTTTGCTACTTACCATATAAGCCATTCTAGTTTCCCCATACAATCTCCTTTGCTCACCAAAAATAGGAATGCTGGCATAGGTGGGGTCCATCTGCATTGTGACTTTGATTTTTGTTGCCAATGATCTTGATAGCAACATCCCAAACTTTGGTGGAATATCAGCCACAACAATGTCCATAACAATTGTCTTCGCTAGGATTTGTGTTAGACCAACAAAAACATCTTTAATTAAACCAATACATTGGACTCTTTTTTAATCAAAAGAGAATAAATCCTCATATGTTCTTGTTACCTGTAATCCTAACCTCTCCATAATTATTTTGAGCATGAGATTATGAGAAGCCCCCGAATCCAACATAGCAGTATGTAAGGTCATATCAGGAATACTAATGCTTACATAGAAAGGAGGAAACTCTTCATTTTGATCATCTTCTAACCTTGGACCCAAATATATAGTAGGATTATCTTCTTGCACATTTAAGGTATCAGTAGCTACTCGTTGTGAATTTAACATCTCCATAATCTTGCTTCTGTATTTATTCACCTTGAGAATCTCACTAAAAGGGACTGATAGTTTGATCTTTGAAATTGCATTCTCAAGGTTGAAAACAGAAACAGAATTTTCAGCTTCTTTACTAGGAGGAGGGAGTTGAGTGTCCTTTTTACTAAGTGGAGAGTCTTCCTTACCTTCAATAACCTTTGGGGTATATTTCTTGGCTTTAGAAACCCTTGAAGCATTTTTCTTGGGCTATGCTTTGTTTGCAATAATTGGCACATTTCTCTTTCTAAGATTGTATTGTTTTTTCATTTCAAAGATAGCATGTTGATACCCTTTTAAACAATCTGAAGGCTCTTCCCCTTGCTTGGTCAAACCAGACTCATCATGTTCTTATTTAGTCAAGAAAATTCATGACGTCTCTTCATTGAGACAATGGATAGATTCTTCAGAAATCTCAGGATCATCTTCTTCATCAACCAAATTTTGTTGAAAAGGAGGTCTCACTAGAGGATCAGGCTGCTGATTCCTATTTTCTCTTGGTCTTTGTTGGTTTTTAGGTCTCATGAATTGAGGGTTTCTAAATTAAGGCACTTGTTTCATAGGGGAAGGAGAGGTGTTTCCAAGAGCTAACCTATCCATAAACTTCTCCTTGGTTTTCATCATTGAATCTAATTTATCTTCAGGAGCTGACGAGGAAGGTTTCTCTTCTTATTTCAATTCAACTTTTCCCATTTTTGATTTTTTAGCAGCTATCATGTTTACCTCTACCTTTACTGCATCATTCTGCATATCAGCAAGTGTAGGAGATTCTCTTTCTTTTAGCAAAAGAGAAGAGTCATAATCAAATGCTTTAGCATATCTCATTTGTGCTAAGGCTCCTGAAGGTTTCAAATGAGCTGGAATTGAGTTAAACACTTTATTGAATATTTTTGAAAAGTTTTGGACGGTCTCATTGGATGCTCTTCTAAGGTTGTTATATTCAGTGAGTGCTTGAACTGGATTAGTTCTATTTCCCCATTTCCTTAGAAAATTATCTTCAAATTCTACCTAATTATGAATGCTTCCTGGTGTAAGAGCTTTAAACCATTTTCTAACTTCACCAATGATACTTTGTGCAAACAGTTTTAATTTTACATCCTCATCATCAACTTCCTCTCTGTCAGAAAAATCATTAAATTTGTCTACATGTTCTTCTACTGTAATTTCTTCATCACCATCCCATGTTGGGATTCTTGTAACATATTTTCTAGGAAGATCATGCAAAACAACAGGGAGTGCTAGTGGGGCATACCTAGCGGGTACAACCATTATTAAAGGAGGAACAATAGTTACAAGGATAAAAGGGACAAAGGATGAAGAACTAATATGAGGAGGACTGCTTGGTTTCTGAAAGCCACTAGGAATAGCAAAAACAGAGGATGAAGAACTGATACGAGGAGGACTACTTGGAATCTATAAACCAGTGAAAAATGTACTCCAATTTGGAAGAGGTAAACTAGCTTTACATTTCAGCAAGACTTCAAAAGGATCAAGTTCTTTCAGTTTATCTAAGGCTTCCCTTTCTAACAGTATCTCAGAGGTAACCACTTCCCAAAATTCTTCCTTGTCTTCTTGTGATACTAGCGATGAGGTATCGATTCCTCCTTTTTGTAGATCTAAGATAATACCAATGAGTTATTCTTCATTTTCTGATCTAAAAATCACTTCATGAATTTTATCATCAACTATTTTGTCTTCAGGACTTCTTGAGAATTCAGAGAGCAAAGATTTTGAATAAGATGGAGTACCTGGTATTTCTTAAAACCTTTGACTACCTATTGAAATAGTGTTCAGATTGTCGACAGGAGTAGGTGGATTGAGGTCAAGATTTCTCCGTGTATATCTCCTTCTCAAAGCCACCTTCAAAACTCTGAAAATGTATGGATTCACCAAGGTAGATTGCAGACTCGAAAAGTTATTTGAGCTCCTGCTACCTTCAGAAGTTCTGCTTCTTGATTTCGGGAATGAGTAATCTTCAGCCTCCCGGTAGATGCACCAAAATGTTATCACAAAACCAGACCCTAATAGACTTCTAATCAGGAAGACTTTGAGTAACTATTTCAAACCAAACTTTTGGCTAAGGCTTAGCCTCCTCAACCTGAGAAGGCTCTCTCACTAGGTTAAAGATATCAATTTAAGGATTAGATGGCTAACTCTATGGAAAAACAAATGAAAAAGTATAAATGGTTGAAATACCAATCAATAATCATCTATTGGGTTGTGAACTCTGAGCATGTTTCAGTACAACAGAAAGATCAACTTAACATCGAAGTCAGGGCATAAAGAGTCTTAATATATCAGCAAAAGAGAGTCGTAATGCAAGGAACACAGTTCATAAACACATGAAGGAAGTTAGAGAATTATCAATGAATTCTAAGTAACACATGTTCATACCACTGCAAGTGCATAGAGAAAGAAATCCATGAGAATATCGAACATTAAAACTCTCTTTGAATCCTTAGTAGTGAAGCCAAAATCTTTGTATTAACATGAAAACACACAGTCTCTTAAAATAACACAGTATGCTTGTTTCTTTTGAAAATTTCCAACCCTGAGGCATTCCACCTCTTTCCATTTATAGAGTTATCATTAAAATCTTGGATTCCCTGATCCAACATGAGAGGAATTCGAATTTCATATCTTGACACCTATTCATTCCTAAAACAGACTATTAATTACAAGTAGCAATTATCTAACAGTCTTAGAGTCCTAATACAATTAGGAGTACAACTCATTATTATGATAGTAACAACTTAAACTAGGAATTAAATTCGATACTTGATAGCTCCTCCTCCTTAAATTCAACTTTGGAAATGTCCATGACCCTCTTGTTGGCCTTTAAAAACTTCTCCTTCATCTATCCTGAAAACTAGGAAAATGTCCCCTACAGTGTAGCCTTGTTCTTCAATGGTTTCCTTGAATCTCCTGCTGACCAAACCAGCCCCTTTAATCATATAACATATGTTGAATTGGCCATAGAACCCTACTCTTACACTTGTGTAAAAGTTAAACTCCTTGAAGTTGCATGAAGAAAGTCAATCCGCATGTGCTACAAAATAAGTTGTTTTTGTAGCGCAAATATTTTTCCCTACATATATCTTTCATTCCTTGAATTTTTCCTTTACTTGGGCTTTAAACCTTCTCAAATGACCTCCTTACCTTCTCCAAAAGAATCCTTCTACAAAAATGACCCCTTCATTCCTTTAAAGATTGTCCAAAAAGAACAAAACTGCACCTACAGCAGTTTCGTAGCGCGCTACGAAACTGCTGTGTGAATCAATCTACACATTTTTTCCAAAAAACTTTCCTTTTAAGCTTTCTTCACAGCTGTTTCATCATGTACATATGCCACCTATACCTAACATCACCCGTCCTTGAAACCTTTTCAAAAATTAATGTCTTTGTTTCAACCAATATTGTTATTAGGGTTTCATCACTTACTTTCTTATTCATTTGTGCTGAGGCTGACATCTAGACTTGCTCAACTGAATTTCAAGGTCTTCAATTTGTCTTTTCATCACCCTGATATTAGTTCTTAATCTGTCATTGATCATTCTGATATACCTTGCTTCCTTGATTGCAGGGACAGTCCAAGTGAAGTATTGAGCATCTCTGCTAACTACTTCAGGTTTTGAAACTTTTCCATCTTCCCACAGGGCCTTAATTCTTTTGAAATTGGACTTTTCAATTGCATGTTTCCTTGCCCTTTTCTTAAGTTGGGAAATCTCATGATTGGCAAGCTTTAATTTCTTCTTGACTTCCTCATAGTTATTTTCTTCTTCTTGAGTATCAATTGCTATGTTTCTTTCATCTTCGTGCATGAGTGATGGTTGCACGACTGGAACTACGAGCTCTTCACGGAATCTTGATATCTCCCCCATCTCACTTGCCTCCAGCTCTACCTCCTGTAACCTTTTGGACTACCTAGTCACAAGCTTTCTTGTCTTAAAACCAAATTCTAAAACCTAATCATCAAACTATATCCTTTTAGAGGATTTCATATTTTTTGACTTGCCCTCACCTAATTCAATGAAGTCTTCTTGGACCAGAGGGGACTCTTCAATTTCAATAGCCTGAAGATCATTCAAATTTTCCTTTGAGACTGGGCTTTCATCAGTGACCACTGCTTTACCCTTTTCTTTGGCTATTTGACTTCTAGTTACCCTTCTATGGACTATTTCACCAATGGACTGCTCTTGTGTTGCTTCCTTAATTTGAACTTTCTTCTTCATTGAATGTTGAGGAGTATCTTGAACAACCAATGGTGTTCTAGTAACTAGCTCTTTAACTCGATTTCTAGCCTTCATTTTAATAAACCTACTTGACCTTTCTTCTTCATGGCAACTAATCACTGGAGATGATATTTCCTTAGCCCTAGGGCTAAGTCTTGTTTCAACTCTAAAGCTATACATAAAGAGAAATGAAGACCATTCTCTATCTACCTTCTGAATTTCATGCAATACAATTAATTTAACTAAGCCATGATGGAACAATGATGTTTCACATGCCTCTTTCTTCAACTGTATTTTATCAGACATCTTGCCTAAGCTCCGAAACATAAAGAAAGGTAGATCTGGAGATATTATCCCAGTGAATTGCAATAGGAGTTTGAACTGATAAGAGTACACCTTGTTGTATATTCCTTCATAGGTGAAGTACCTTTGTATGCATGAGAGTAGGTTGGCATATGAATCTTTGACCTAACCCCATAACACTGCTTTAGTTAAATCTGTGTCTATAAAGTCTGTCTTCAAGAATATCTTGCATGGTGCCATTTCAAACTTGAAATTCTTAAACCACCTTTCCTTGCCTCTTGGAATTTCCCTGACTAAAGATATAACTTCAGGAGAAATTGGCAATTCTAAAACTCCAATATTTTTATGTAAACCTATGAAATTTAGAGCAAATTCCTTGGTCACTTGGTTATGTCGTCCCTGTAGTTTCTCACAGAACCTCTAGCAACCTACTTTTTTGAATGCTTCCTCAACTATTTTATCCTTCGTAAGAGCATCTAAGCCTTCACGTTCAGTTCCCAAACATTGACCTGACCTGTGATTTCTTCTTTCTTTCAACATTTCTCCTTTGAAAACCCTATAGATAGAAGACCTTGGAAGAGATTGCCTCGCTTGAATTTGATGAAGAGATGCCTCGCTTGAAGCCTATGGAAGAACTCTAGTTTCTGCTCACCCTGGGCTTGTTTACTCGTACTAAGAACATAACCAAGTATCTCTTGCATGAATATGACCAAGATCAACATGAATGTGACCAAGATCAATCAACCCTATTTTTTTTTTAAATTTGAAATGCCTACAGACAAATGACCCCTAACGAATCTAATTTTGGATATGAATGGTTGCATGTGAGAGGTAAGGTTCATGGACTGACACTTGATGATGAAATTTTATTGGATTCTAGTGGATTTGATAGCTAGACATGATTGTTCATGAATCCCCGATTTTGTAGCGCATCCAGTGTATTTTCAGGGTTTTGCGCAATGAAATGGCCTAACTATGAATCCCTGATTTTTTAGTGCATGTAGTGTAATTTTAGGACTTTGTGCTACAAAAACACCTAGATAGTTTCATGGCGCGTTCAAATTTTTTCAAAATGACCAGACACATGAAACTTTAAACATGATATGGGATCCATAAGGGATTAAAAAAGGCTGTTGAACTCTATTTGATGATGGAAATGAGATTCTAACACTATGAATTAGACTCTAAAAACATAAAAATGACTTAACCATTTCTAACACAAAAACTTTGGAACAATGCGGGTTGTCCAAAATTTAAAAAACGTTTACAGTGATAACAGAAGGACATTGTGTGCATTTGTTAGATTTGTGAAAAATGGGCCTATGAGAGGTACTAAACTTGGAAAAATCATCATACAACATTAATATACCTTCGTCTACCCTTTCCCACCTTCAAAACACCTTTTCCACCATCACAATTCTCATGGATCCAATCTTGTAGAAAAACAAGGAAATCATGGAGCATCTTGTAGTATCATGTAAGCTTGGCCATATTTTCTCCAAAATCTTTATTTTTTCCTATTAACCCTTAATGATGTCCCTTAGGCTCTGAAATCATGATTGGGGGAGACCAAATGCCACTTAGGACTTTCTTTTTCTTCACTGCAACACATTTATGCAATTAGGGTTAGTGGACAAATTTATGAATTTAAAGATACAATGATGAATTTCTTGATTGCTTCATGAAATACCTAATAAAATATGATAGTAAATCTAATACTTTAGAATGTAGTGATTAAAGTTTGAATTCATGCTAATCTATTTATGCAAGGTAGACTAGGACTATTTCTCTTGGATTCATGCTTCTTTTAGGGTTTCAATTGCAAGAATTTTTATTCCCATTGCATAGGTTAGGTTTCCTTTTCAATGCAACTTTTAAATTCTACAACTAGATTAGTGTTTACATTCCTGCAAGTAGCATAGAATTTAAATTATGTAAGTAGACTAATGTTTACATTTATGCGAGTAGTATAGCCTTTGCATTCCTGTAAAGTAGTGTTAGCATTTATTTTTGATTAAGAAACATTTTCATTCATTTGCAAGTAAAGAGTATCATTTCCATTTCTGCAATTAGAATACAAATTTCCTTTCATGCAATTTCTTTCCTTACCAATATAAAGTTAGTCGATAAAGTGGTATATGTATGACTTGGTCTAGTCCATTTCTTGAAGATTGCATGAATAGAGCTTAACCTAGTGTGCATATAGCATTATCACCTCTTAAGTTTATACGAACCATAGGTTGATAATTAAAGTTGGTAGCCTTAGTAATTGCAACCGTCTTGTTGCAATATTGAGGCTCATCAATATTGTATCACATGAGGGTGGTAAGGTAGATACTAAAAAAATTAAATCCATCAAGGAATGGAAAATCCCCACAGGCCTAAAGCATCTTCGAGGATTTCACCGGTCAACAGGGTATTATCGCAAGTTTGTTAAGAACTATGGGAAAATACCAACCGTCTAACAAAATTACTAAAGAAAGATGCATCTTTTTGGAATCTAGAAGAAAATAAGTCATTTGAATGTCTTAAAGAGGCAATATGCCAAGCTCCAGTTTTAGCTACTCCAGACTTCACAAAAACATTTATGGTGCAATGTGATACCTTAGCAAATGGGATTTTTTTCATTTTAATGCAAGAAGGAATAACCATTGATCTTGAAAGTCATCCAATCAAGGGAAAGTATTTACACAAAAACTATTTATGAGAAGGAAATGTTGGAAATACTACATGCCCAGAAGCAATGACACCCTTACCTATTGGGAAGACAGTTCAAGGTAAAAATAGATCATGATAGTCTTAAATATTAAAAAAAAAATATATTATCCTCAGAAGAGAAACATAAATGAGTCACTAAGGTATTGGGTTATGAATTTGAAATCATATACAAAAAGGTAAAGCAAAATATTGTTGCATATGCACTCTCAAGAAGGGATGACGATGTGGAAGCATTGTTCTATGCCATTTCTGTTATCCAAATTGTCTGGATAATTGAAAAAGGGAGGAATGGGAGAATGAGGAATAGGTGTGGACACTCATTCATAAGTTACAACAAGATATGAGTAAATATAATACCTTTATCTGGAAAAATTAGTCACTATGGTACAAATATTGCTTATATCTATGTAAGAAATCAAAACTCAAAGAAAATATTATTTTGAAATTGCACACCTTTGCTTTAGGAGGGAACTCGAGATTTTTAAAAAATTACCATAGGGTCAAGAAGGATTTTTTTTTGGATGGCCTTGAATTCGATATTCAGAAGTTTAGAATGTTTGGTTCACCAACAAAACAAAGTTAAGACAATTAAGACCCCAGGCCCGTTACAACCTTTAGTCATTCCAATTCAACGTTGGGAGGAGGTCTCAATGGATATTTTCACAAGTTTACCCAAGTCCAAAGGAAAGAGTGTCATTATGGTGGTAATTGGTAGACTTACCAATTATGTACACTTTTGTGCATTATCTCAACCTTTTAAAGCCAATATGGTTTCCACTACATTTATGGAAACAATTCAAAAGGTCCATGGAAACCCAAATACTATTGTAAATGATAGAGATCCCATTTTGACTGGAAATTTTTGGACAAAATTATCGTCTTGTCTTGGTACTAAATTAGCTCATAGTTCATCTTGTCATCCTCAATATGACAGGAAAACTTAGATAGTGAACAAATGTTTGGAAGGATATCTTTGTTGTTTTGTATTCGATAAAAATCATAATGGGTTAAGTGGTTGCTTATGGTTGAATGGTTGTATAACATGACCTTCCATACTGCAGCAAAAATGAATTCAATTATGGAAATTTATCAATATCATCCCACCATCCATCACATCATATTGAAGAAAAAATTCCAAGGTTCAAGCAGTGGAAGATCACATCAAACATCAAGAAAAAATTCTCTAACTCTTAAAGCATAACCTCACTCTAGACCAAAATTGAATGAATCACCAGCAGATCAATATTTTTATAATTAAAACCATACAAAAAAATGTTCCTCAAGAAATCTGAGAAGGATAATAAATTATCACCCAAGTACTATGGTCCTTACAAGGTGTTGCAAAAGTTTGGTACTATGGCATACAAATTGGTGCTACCTCCATCATTACTAGTACAATTAGTTTTCCATGTTTCATGCTTAAAGAAGGTTATCGATGACAAGCTACTAGTTCAAAAAATATTTACAAAAAATTATGAGGAAGGAAAAACATGTTGGACAACTGGAATTGTCTGGATGACTAGTGGAAGAAAGTGTGCTTCCATTAATGTAAACAGTCATGATGGGAGATGTGTTGGGTGGTTGGCAATGTCTAGCAGTTTGAAAGAGTGTTGGCATTGATGTCAACCACACTAGCATGGATGATTCTGGTAGTAGATGTTGGATGTGATGTCCACTAGCCTATCTATGATGGTGACTAGGATAGAATTTATGTGCTTGATGTGTCTAGCTCAGGGGGGTCCCATTGTGTTCGCATTGATGTCAACCAAACTAGTATGGATGTTTGTGGTAGCAAATGTTGGCCTTGATGTCTACTAGTCTAGTTGTGTTGGTAACTGGGTTAGCATTGATGTGCTCGATGTGAAAAGCTCCAATGATTGTTGCAGTCTCTTGTAGAGAATAATCATAGTAGCATGCTTATTGGAGAAGCCATTAAATGACAATTATGATGGTTTGTAGTCCCAAACTTTGAAGGAGATCCTACCTCAATATATTAGCTTAGATACCCTCGAATATGGCATAGCTGGATAGTGCTCTGAAAGAGCTTTCCAACAGTATAATGAAGTATGCAAAAGGCCTTCTAGATATGGTCTTACAACCAGTTGAAGTTCGGACAAAAGAAATTTATTTTGTCTAGGACTTAGGCATATTTTTGGACTAAGGTCAGGACTTACATGCTTCAGGCCTAGTTATAAATTGGGTCACACCACAAAATTTGACAGGAGAACAAAGCTCCAACCCCTGACCCCAAACCTATGGGACCAAATCCTAGTCAGGCATGTCAACTTGTTGGTAATCGACCAAATCGGGAGAGAGGTCTAGTTAGGACTAGTTAGAGGTCAAGTTGTGCAACAAATTTTAGCATGAGAAAAAGCCCTGACTACTGACCCCTAACCTATGTGAGACTCGATACAAGGAAACAAGTGGAAAAGGTGATTGGCTCACGGTGATGTGTTGGTATTAACGTGGAAGATGATGTCAACATGACATGGCCGTATGAAATACACGTGGCAGGAAGATTTGACATTTGGACTGACCTAATAGGAAAAATATAATTTACATGTGTCACCATATAAAAGGTGCCACATGGCCCAAATGATGTCAACATGACATAATCTGATGATGTGGCAGAACCTTGAAGCTTGTGCCAAGGGGTTTTTTTGTGAATTATTTCTCGTATGTTTGGTTTTTGGAATTGGATGAATAGAATGGGCCAAAATAGTGAAAAAGGATCCAAGATGGGCCTACAGGAAATTTGAACCTCTAATCTAGTCGGGCCTACAAGAAAGTCGAGGGTCAAGGCTAATACGGGCGCATAAGCAGGCAGATTGAGCCGACCCACAACCTCTCTACCAATATAGGAAGGCAGGCCCAGGACTTGGTCTTACAACAATTTTGCGTGTTTTGATGACCATAGGCCTTTGGGTTGAAGAAAAATTAAATTTCATCATGGGCATATATCTAAAGGAATGGATAAGTTGATAACCTTAAAGAGAGGTCCTCCATATTTGGCGTTATGCTAAATTGGTTATTTTCCATAACAGATTCGTGCAGGAACTCAAAGGACTATGGGTTGATATCTCTTGAGAATTTTGTGCCAAATTGGCCATGGTCATAATTGGAATAAGCAAGGCTAAAGAAGCCAAGTAAATGTGCATAGTAAGGTTAGTGTCGTTGGAGTAATGGTGACTACAAAGATTGTCGATTCAAGGTAGCAAGGACCATGATTGTGTAGGATATTTAAAGGGTCTATCTTGAGGAGAAGTAAGCCATCTCAAATCTCCCATGCACACTACAAGGGAGTAAATTAAGAACAAATCCTTATAACAAGGAGAGTCATGCCTGAGGTACATGTTGGTCTCTGTGAGGAAATTTAGAAGTATGTCTTGAGTGTTAAAGAGCCATATTGTTAGTACAAGCTTAACTTAATTGATGAGTTACTTGAGTTTATAGTGTGATTGAGATTTATTTCTCAGTAGGTAGAAAGGCACTCAGGTGGACATTCCTTGCATTAACTCTACTACAGTCGTAGTTGGTGATTGAATGAAGCCCATTCTTTGATTTAGTGTTGCAGGAACAAAATTCAAGCTATGAGACACAATAATAGGATGGAAAATCCATGCAGAGGTATACTTTGATATTGTGAATGGTAGAGTGATGGATGACAGAGACAACATCGATCATTGTGTTTTAGTGAAAAAAAAACCTAGGAGTGCAATTGAGAAACGAGGGAATAGATTATTGTTGAGAGAGTCGTGTGGGGAGCTCTAGGTGTGAGTGCGCTACTCAAGAGAGGCCAAGTGTTCATGTGTTGCAGAGGGAGGATTATAGTTCTTATGCAGAGGAAAGATTCAAAGAGTGTGTCACGAGTGTTGTGAGAGGCCAAGAGAGCATGCAGAATAGAAGGGGTTAAGAGATGAGTGTATGTTGTTGAGATCATAAGGATGAGTACAGTGTGTTGTTGTAGAATGAGTAGAGAACATAGTGCTACGTGGGATGAATAGAAGAAAGGTTATCGAGGAGAAAAAAATTGGAATTAGGAAAAGTGGCCACTAATTAGAGTGAACAATATTAGTTTCTTATTTACTGTGGGTTAGAGCCTACATATAGGAAAATGGTGCTTCCATATCTAGTAGGTGTCTGAATAAATCTTGGGGGTCGGTGCCTCCTACAAGCTGGTTCTTGCATAAATCCAAGGATCTACAAGTTGGGGCTCGCAATAAATCCATGAAATCGGTGCTTCAAATGGTGCTTCTAGTCAAAGTTGATCATGTGTCTATAAAAAGAGGGAGTTTGTGCTTCGTGCTAATGCGTGCTAGCAAACAATAAAAGGGAGTTGGTGCTTCTTGTGAGTGGTGGCTCACAAACAAATTTATGTAATAGAATATTTTTTTTTTGTTTTTTACATTAATAAAAAACAATATTTTGTGGTTTTTCTCTCGGAAGGGTTTCCATGTTAAACTTCGTTTTCATATGCATGATGATAATGATGTGTGTCCTTTTATTGATACCTATGGTTTCAAATATAGTTTGTTAATGGTCTCTCTCATATAATGGATGCCAAGTTTGAATAAGTAAATATAAATTGGCATACAAGTTTAAATTAGCCTTAATATTGATTCACCCCTTTTGTCTAGGAAATCCTCTTTGCAGACAGAGATGATCCCTCTAGCCTAATGAGTGGGACTAGCAACCTACTTGACAATCTATTGGACAGTTTTCTAAGTTACAATTGAAATAAGAGACGAATAAGATGGCCTACCTCATTCTGATGCTATCATGTCTTCCTTTGTTGAAGACCTTGAACCACTTACGTCACAGGCTCAATCATGCTACTCACAACGTTTAAACACCCGCACAAGAGATCAAGACACAACAAGCCTTGAAAATACAAATAGCATAATCAAAATAAACCTATTTAACAAATCAAGGAACATTAAGATAAATTATACATAAGCATACACATTTATGGAAAATGAACCAGCAGTTGTATATTAATAGAATAAAGGAGGAAGCATACAACCAAGCCTTGATGTCAATAGGCTCTCCTTGAATGAATGTCCAAGTCCAAGCTTAAGCTCTCCAAGAACTCATTCTCCAACCCAAATGAGTAGCATGTAAGCACAATCTCATCATAAGGGTGCAAATAGCCAAAGACCAACAATTTGGGAATGGGAAAAGATGAATATACAGGCAAAGAAAGGGAGTTAGAGCCATTTCCTTCAGGGGAAGCTCAAGGAATTTACCAATCAGTGTTTTAAGGAGGATATGAGGTGCATATCTAAATGAGTACACTAAATGGTGGTCATGTTTCAACCACTTTATGGCATGTCACAGGGGAGTGTGGGAGGCGTGACAAAATATTGTGTAACAGATGCTCCCTAAAGCATGAAGGCAGAATAGGGAGTAATGGTTGAGATGCTTTATGAGATTTTGCAAGGATGAGAACAAACATTGTCAAGAGACCTTCAAATCAAAGATCAATATACATATACATATTTAATATCAAACATAAATCCATAGTATGGACACAACCATCCGAATAATAAGGACTATGTGAAAGGATCCATGGTATGGGCGCAACCATCCAAATGAAAAGGATCATTTGTAAATCTAAGATCCAAGGTATGTACACAACCACCCAAGATAGAACGAACGCCAAAAATTTAAAGTCCCATGGTATGGTCACAACCATACGTATAGAAAAAGCATGTGAACAATCATGAATAATACATAACTCCATGCAGCTTGAGTCATATCAGACAAGAATCATGGTCTTACACTCCATCCAAACCTGAAGTCTGAAGTCGAACATGCTAGAAAATCATTTGATTATCAGCCAATCATGTGGACCATTAACGGGCACGAGAGAAACCACCAGTAATTACAATGGCTCTCAAGGTACGATAATACAATTCGTGAATGTGAAAAAAGAAGGTGAAGTTGAACACTCATGGAATCACCTTGATCGAAGGCCAATGGTGAAAACTAGCTTTCAGATGAGAATAACTTTCCATTAAGGCATGCAAGTTATAATGTACTGAAAGGGAGTCTCTAAGACATATTCCCAAATAATGAGCTAAAGTCAATAGGAAGTGACCCGCCAAAAGAGGGCCATGATGAGTCCCCCATCATTGACATGAAATGAGGAATAAAGTGAAATGAAATGAATAGGATCCAAGATTGTAGCAAAGGATCGAAAAATGAATAGGTAATAGACAACATATAAGACTTCTCTTGAACATCAATGACATGACTTTGGGGTTTGGCAACATTTGACTCAACATAGGACTAAAGGTCATGATGACAAAGGAGAATAGTCAAATGAGAGGAAAAATGGATTACCCAAACCTGTTATATACCTAGGGGGGGTAATATGGGGTACCGAGGGTGGTAACCAACGTAATAATGTAATAATGGGATGGGCCATAGTAATAAATAAGGTGGTTAACACATGTCATGTAAGGGACCACAAGTAGTTAATAATAATGTAAGGGGCCCATGGTATTAGTTGATGGTATGAGGAAACCATGGTAATGATGCATGGTATTGTATGTATGAGGCCTATATAGAGGCTAGAGACTCCACATGGAGGGATATGAAGAGAAGTATTATTGTATGAACAAGCATATGGCTTGTGGAGTATTCTCCTTCCTTAAGGAGTGAATGTATGGTGTTGCTCTACCTTAAGGGTTTGATCAATAAAGAATCATGTCATATTATTTCTTGGGTTTATTTTCATAATCTTATATTTTCATATCAGATCTATAATATTTTCGGGTTAGATCTACAACAAGTGGTATCAGAGCACTTTCTTGGGCACAAAAGTGGAGAATTTTTTTTTTCGTTTTTGCAGGGTTTCAAGGACGACGAGTTTGCAGATCAGATCTGTACTTTTTGGTTCAAGATATGAAAACTCTGATTGCAAATCTGTATTCCTTTTGAAAAAATAGCCGATTTCAAAAAAAAAATCGGTCGAATCGGAGTCCGGATGAAGGAGATATCGGTGATCTAAAAATCAGTGGGGTTGCAGCTAATTTTTCAGGGCAGCGCGTTTTCGGCATAGATCTAGACGTCCTGGTGCAAGATCTACAAGATTTAATTGCAGATCTAGAATATTGGTGAAAAAACACCCAATTTCAAAAAAAAAATCAGGCAAATCGGAGTTTGGATGAGGGAGATATCGTTGATTTAAAATCAGCACTCTTTTTAGAAATTTTGGGTGACAGCGGGAGAGCAGCAGCGCAGATCTAGAATTCTAGTGCCTGGATCAGGATTTTTATCACATGGGTAGATGCAGAATGATTGTTCCATTTTTGAAAACAGGTCATAATAAGGATTCTGAGCAATATTGACGAAACTGTTACAATTTCAAATTTTCGCCAAGTCATAGAATTTTTTCTCAAAACCCTCTTCATGACGACTCTACATTTTACCGGAAAAGGTGATGGTCCTACTATTGAAGAATTCCTACAAACAATAAAGCTCAAACATGGGAGATTTTGGAAGGCTTTTGTATGGTTTAATTTGCAAGAGGATGCCGACAGATGGTGGAGATCGCTAGGAATCAAACAGTCGAAAGACTTGTCGGATGAAGAATTTGAAAAACTCTTTATGGACAAATGGTCTTATGCTACAAAAAAGAAGGAAACTAAGGCGAAACATATGGGGTTATTTCCTACTGGTATATCCTTATTGCAGGTTCATGGATTGATTCAGAAAGAGAAGATCATTGTTTCTATAAATCCTAGTTGCAAGCATAATTTCATCAATGTTAATTTGGCAAAAAAATTGCAAGTTCCAACAAAAAAATTGAAAATACACAAGTTAATGATGAGAATGTTCAAATGTACAAGGATTTGAAGATTTCAATGGATAAGTATGTGTTGCATAGTGATTTTTATGCTTCTTATATGGATAACATAGATGTTGTTTTGGGATACCCTTGGATGGAATCAGTAGGTACTATCAATATTAATGTACAGAAGAAATTCCTGAAGCTCTGGTATAAAAAGAAGAAAATTACATTACAGGATATTTCGATTAATAAACAGATAGAGTCCAAGGAGGCAAAAGCAGAAGATGTTCTAGGGTCTGACATATCATATGATGAGCAGTTGATGGTCGACAATCAGACACAAACAAAGGCTGAAGAAGGAAAGGTTACAGGTGATGATACATCAGAGGAGGGCTCAGTGGTTGAAGTCATACTGGAAAAGAAGACACCACAACAGGCACCTCAGCAGGGTGAATTAAATAAGAAGACACCGTGGGTTAAAAATTCAAGATATCATCACCCACATCACCCCGCAAGACAACCATCAAGATGGCAATCAGTTAGTCACAAGGACAACAACCCCCACAAGATAGATAGGGAGAAGCAAAGATCCACCTACTTCACATCAACACAGAAGAGCTACCACAGTCAACTTCCATCTCAAGCGAGCGAGGCACCAACGAGATTGAGGGTTCACCTTTCTCTTGGATGGCTAGATGCACGTGCATGGTATCAGTGGACTACTCTTTTGAGTAATCTTTTTTTGTGTCTTCATGTTCGAGGACGAACATGCTTAGGGGTCTGGAATGTTATATACCTAGGGGGCTAATATGGGTACCGCGGGGAGGTACCCATGTAATAATGTATAATGGATGGGCCATAGTAATAAATAAGGTAGTTACCCATGTCGTAAGGGACCACAAGTAGTTAATAATAATGTAAGGGGCCCATGGTATAGTTGATGGTATGAGGAAACCATGTAATATGCATGGTATTGTAGTGTGTGAGCCTATATAGAGCTAGAGCTCCACATGGAGAGATATTAAGAGAATATTCTTGTATGAACAAGCATATGCTTGTGGAGTATTCTCCTTCCTTAAGGAGTGAATGTATGGTGTTGCCCTACCTTAAGGGTTTGATCAATAAAGAATGATTTCATATTATTTCTTGGGTTTATTTGCATAATCTTATATTTTCATATCAGATCTATAATATTTTCGGGTTAGATCTACAACAAACCCAAGAGGAAAAGTGACTGAGTGAGGATATCCAAAACCTGACACGAGAAGCAAGAGAGTGTCATGTTCAAGAGAGACATGCTGCTTATACAAAGGATGTTTCATTTTCATTTTTCCCCATTATTTCTAGTGAGTACCCAATCATTTTTTATCACAATCTTGAAGGGAATAGCATATGTTTGTCATATAAGTTCATTCTTCGAATGAGTCCATCCTAGTAAGTTTTACAAGTCCTATGAAGGAGAAACTGGGTCTCATCATGGTGACGAGTCTTTCATCGTAAAAAAATTTAATGAGTTCGACCAAAGAATAACTTGGTATCCTTTTCAAATTTAGAGAGTTTTAAAAAGAGACGAAAAAGAAAATTCCATCATGTCCCTTTTAGTAATTTGTCCCTCGAACCAGAAAAGGTAGAAAAATTATTCAAGAGAACCTCTTGATCATGTCGATCAAGGTGTACATTTTTTCGTAAATAGCCAATCTCAACCTGGAAAAGGGGTAAACATACACTGAGATGACATCAATTCGTTTAGTTTAACAAGTTCACAAAAACAAGTACTCGACAATCTTTTCATTTTTTGAGAGCCAGAAAAGAGCTTAAAGATGACTCCTCCTCAAGGAACAAGTGGTATAAAAGGATAACAACTAGTTGTGATGATGGGACTGCTCAAAACATGTAATGGTCAAGAAGCCGGCTAGTAATACCACTCATTGTAGATGTTCCTTAAGAAACGGTAAAATAACAAAGTCAAAGCATATGATTGGCCAAAGAGATGGTGACGCTGGATTGGACAAACCAAGGCTCATCTTGCAAAAATAGGCTGAGAAAAATAGCAATCACGAGATGTAAAATGGGAATGGTTTCATTTTTACACAAGCTTGAAACATGGGAAACTATGCTTAAGTATACTTGAGGATGGTTTCAGTTTTCACAATCTTGAAACAAAGATAAACTATGCTTGATATTTGGTTTCATTTTTACACAAGATTGAAACAAAGATAAACTATACTTGTGATAAGTTTGCATCCCCCCAGTATAATGACTCAATTCGAGTACATTTCCCCAAGCTTCACTTCATCAACCTAAGTAGGCTACTGGTTACTAAAATGTGGATGGAATGAAGTTTCACTTATGAGATCAAGTGAAAGACTCAACTGGAATTTCATGAGATCTAATCAAAGACTCAAATTGGAAGGCGATTTGTTTCATTTTTTAACGAGCTTGACATAGGAAAAGAACCATGCTCATGACACCTAGATTCATTTTTTACTGAGCTTGACACAAGTAAAGGAACCATGCTCGTGGATACCTATTTCTTTTTTTAACAAGGTTGACATAGTAAAAGAACTATCCCCATAACTCTTGTTTAATTTTTTAAGGAGCTTGACACAAGACAAGGAACTCTCCTCCGTGGTCCTTATTTCATTTTTTAATGAGCTTGACACAAAACAAGAAACTCCGCTCCTTGGTCCTTGTCTCATTTTTTAATAAGCTCAAAAAAACAAGTACTTGACGATATTTTATTTTTCAAGAGTCAGAAAAAATCTTAAAGATGACTCCTCCTCGAGGAACAAGTGGTATAAAAGAATAGCAACTTGTTTCGGGGATGATGGAACTGCTCAAAACATGTAATGGTCAAGAGGCTAGATAATAAGGCCACTCATCGCAGATGTTCCTCAGGAAAGGGTAAAACAACTAAGTGAAAGAATATGATCGGCCAAAGAGATAGTGACAATGGAATGGACAAACCAAGGCTCATCTGGCAAAAATCATCTGAGAAAAACGACAATCACGAGATGTAAAATGGCAATGGTTTCATTTTTACACAAGCTTGAAACATAGGAAACTATGCTTGATTATACTTGAGGATGGTTTCATTTTTCACAAACTTCAAACAAAGATAAACTATGCTTGAGATTTGGTTTCATTTTTACACAAGCTTGAAACAAAGATAAACTATGCTTGAGATAAGTTTGCATGCCCCCAACATAATGACTCAATTCTAGGTACATACTATGTAGGAGATGTTAAAAAATACCGTGTAACAACCCCCCTCTTATAATTAACATTGTTTCCAACAATTGGTATCAAAGCCAAGTTCCTTCATGAATAGTTTAACCACTTGAGGGTAAATCAAAGGGAAACAATGGCTAATCAAGGTTGGTTAATGTTATATACTTAGGGGGGTAATATGGGGTACAAAGGTAGGTACCCAAGGTAATAATGTAATAATGGGATGGGCCATAGTAATAAATAAAGTGGTTAACCCATATCATGTAAGGGACCACAAGTAGTTAGTAATAATGTAAGGGGCCCATAGTATTAGTTTGATGGTATGAGAGAACCATGGTAATGATCCATGGTATTGTAGGTATGAGGCCTATATAGAGGCTAGAGACTCCACGTCAAGGATTATTGTATGAGCAAGCATATGGCTTGTGGAGTGTTCTCCTTCCTTAAGGAGTGAATGTATGTTGTTGCCCTACCTTAAGGGTTTGATCAATAAAGTGAAGAATTTATATTATATTTAGATCTTGTTATTTCTTGGGTTTATTTATATTATCATATATTTCTGGGTCAGATATATAACAAGTGGTATTAGAGCTATACCTAGGAGGGATAATATATGCGTAGGGGGGATAATATGGGGTACCAAGGGAGGTACCCAAGGTAATAATGTAATAATGGGATGGGCCATAGTAATAAATAATGTGGTTAGCCCATATCATGTAAGGGACCACAGGTAGTTAGTAATAATGTAATGGGCCCATGGTATTAGTTTGATGGTATGAGGGAACCATGGTAATGACCCATGTTATTGTATGTATGAGGCCTATATAGAGGCTAGAGACTCCACATGGAGAGATGTCAAGGAATTGTGTCAAGGATTATTTTAGGAACAAGCATATGGCTTGTGGAGTGTTCTCCTTCCTTAAGGAGTGAATGTATGGTGTTGCCCTACCATAAGGGTTTGATATCAATAAAGAAGCAATTTCTATATATTTATATCTTATTGTTTCTGGGTTCATTTGTATTATCTTATACTTTTAGATCAGATCTATAACAAGTGGTATCAGAGCACTTTCTTGGGCAAAACAGTGGAGAATTTTGTTTTATTATTTTTTGTAGGATTTTGGCGGTGACGAGTTTGCAGATCATATTTGTACATTTTGGTGCAAGATATGAAAATATAATTGCATATCTGGATTCTATGTGAAAAGATACCTGATTTCAAAAAAACAATCGGTCGAATCAGAGTCCGTATAAAGGAGATATTGCTTATTTAAAAATCAGTGGGGTTGCAGACAATTTTTCGGGGCAGCAAGTTTGTGGCACAGATCTAGACATCCTGGTGAAAAAAATACAAAATCTAATTGAATATCTGGATTCTTTGTGAAAAAATACCCAATTTATAAAAAAAATCAGTCGAATCAAAGTCTGGATGAGGGAGATATCGTTGATTTAAAATCAGCTCTTTTTGCATAAATTTTGGTGACGACGGGAGAGTTGTAGCGCAGATCTGAAATTCTAGTTTCTGGAGCAAGATTTCTATCACATGGGTAGATGAAGAATGGTTTTTCCATTTCTAAAAACAGGTTATAACAGGGATTCTAAGCAATATTGACGGAATTGTGGCCCTTTCAAATTTTCGCCAAGTAAGCGAATTTTTTGTCAAACCCTCTTCATGGAAAAGTTTACTGGAAAAGGTGACAGTCTACTATTGAAGAATTCATAAAAATTCTAAAGAAAATATTTGGGGAGGGATGGAATTGTATGGTACCACTTTTTTTGAAACAAGAGGCCGCCATATGGTGGAAATCACTGGGCATCATTAAATTGGCCAAATTCTCGAATGAAGAAATGGAAAAACGCCTTATGACAAATGGTCTCGGGCTAGAAAACAAGATAAGGGGAAACATGTGGGATTATTTCCTACTGGTATATCCTTATTGCAGGTTCATGGGTTGATTAAGAAGGAGAATATCGTCGTGTCTATAAATCCTAGTTGCAAGCATAATTTTATCAATGTTAATTTGGCAAAAAAATTGCAAGTTCCAGCCAAACACATTGAAAACACACAAGTGGATGATGAGGATGTTCAGATTTATAAGGATTTGAAGCTTTCTATGGATAAGTATGTGTTTCATGGTGATTTTTATGCTTCAGATATGGATAACATGGATGTTGTTTTGGGATACCCTTGGATGGAATCAATGGGTACTATCAATATTAATGTACAGAAGAAATTCCTGAAGCTCTGGTATAAAAAGAAGAAAACTACATTACATGATATTTCCATTAATAAACAGGTAGAGTCCAAGGAGGCTGAAGCAGAAGATGTTCCAGGGTTTGACATATTAGATGATGAGCCAGTGATGATCGACAATAAAACACAAACAGAGGCTGAAGCAGAAAAGGTTACAGGTGCTGATACATCAGAGGAGGGCTCAGGGGTTGAAGTAGTATTGAAAGATAAGACACCACATCAAGCACCACAACATGCACCAGATAACAGTCAGGCTCCAGTAAGGGGTGAATTAAAGACACAACCATCGTGGGTTTAAACTTCAACATATCGTCACCCACATCACCCCGCAAGACAACAACAACCAAGATGGCAACCAATTAGCCACAATGACAACAACCCCCATAGGACAGATAGAGAAGAGCGACGATCCACCTACTACACATTAACATAGAAGAGCTACCATGGTCAACTTCCAAGCTACCATGGTCAACTTCCATCTCAAGCGAGTGAGGCATGAACAAAATCGAGGGTTCACCTTTCTCTTGGATGGCTAGAATGCAAGTGCATGGTACCAGTGGACTACTCTTTTGAGTAGATCTTATTATTTGTGTTCTTCCCATGTTTCGGGGATGAAACATGCTTAGGGGGGTGGAATGTTATATACCTAGGGGGGATAATATGGGGTACCAAGGGAGGTACCCAAGGTAATAATGTAGTAATGGGATGGGCCATAGTAATAAATAAGGTGGTTAACCCATATCATGTAAGGGACCACAAGTAGTTAGTAATAATGTAATGGGCCCATGGTATTAGTCGATGGTATAAGGGAACCATGGTAATGATCCATGGTATTGTATGTATGAGGCCTATATAGAGGCTAGAGCCTCCACATGGAGAAGTCAAGAAATATAGTCAAGGAATATTGTATGAACAAGCATATGACTTGTGGAGTGTTCTCCTTCCTTAAGGAGTGATTGTATGGTGTTGCCCTACCTTAAGGGGTTTGAAAATAAAGTGAAACATTTCTATCTATTTCTATCTTGTTATTTCTTGGGTATATTTATATTTTCATATATTTCTGGGTTAGATCCATTACCATGGTTCCCTCATACCATCGACTAATACCATGGGCCCATTACATTATTACTAACTACTTATGGTCCCTTAAATGATATGGGTTAACCACCTTATTTATTACTATGGCCCATCCCATTATTACATTATTACAATGGATACCTCCCTTGGTACCCCATATTATCCCCCCTAGGTATATAACAATCCCATAGTGAGGTTCTCTCATCATCACCTCAAACATCTTCATTCATTCCATCCACTTCATCACAAAATCAACCATCCGCCTCACAACTCCAGATCATGGTTTACACTGGTACTAGAGCACAAGCCTCCTCTACCCAATCACCTTCAAATATAGGAACATATTCCTCTACACAGATACCTACAATGACTCAAAACCCACAAAGGCCATGGAAAAATCCAAGAGCTGTACGAATGGCGGGACCCTTACATCCATTGCCAACCCATCTAGAAAAGTGGTTACGAAAGTTCAATCATGATGATGGCTCACCAGCCGAAAAACACATAAACAATTTTATGTTGTCCATAAACCTAAATGAAGTAGTGGAAGAAGATGCAGTTGTAAGATTATTCCCTTATACCTTACAAGGATTAGCAGGGTCATTGTACTTTTCATTACCATCGGGTTCCATTAATAGTTTGGATGCCTTTCAAGAGCCATTCCTAACCAAATTTGGAGATGACAGATCAACAACTACTCTTATCAATGATCTGTCCAACTTGAAATCCG
>APFE031308672.1:117874-141500 GCA_000404065.3 Pinus taeda | reverse complement strand
AAATATGTATATTATCTAAAATTCAAACTATCGACTTTCTAATTTAAAAATGAAAAACAATAAAAACCCCCCTAAAAAAAATAAAAAATTAAGATAGAGAACAAGAAAATATGACTAAGATGACGACTTCAAAAACTATCAAATTTAGAAAATAATTTTTTTTCACATTTCACACACTAGAAAATTAAAAGTCAAAAAATAGGTCTTTTATAAAAAAGGTGTGATGCAGAATACTCACTTTTTAAAATCAGCATGAAAATCACTACCATTCTAAAACTTGATTTCATCCTTGAACATGAAAAAAAATTAAAGTTCCAAAAACCAAGTTCTAAAAAAAACATGTGTATTCTGCATCACCACTTTTGAAAATCGGGTCATTTTTTTGCTATCTCTATGAAACGGGTAACAGTATCAGTTCCCGTTTCAAAGTTTACATTGTTTAAGCTTGGGTGATCATAAGACACCACAAAAACATGCTGCCCCATGTGTTCGATCTTTGATATGTGCAGGTAACAGGTCTACTGTAACCAAGATATTGTTGGTGTTCTCATGACCTCCTGTTCGAGTTGCTTCACCCACTTTTCTGAGGGCTCATGTCTTTGTTGGAGCCAGATTTATCCACCACTTGTGGGTAGTATATATGGGGGATTTTTTCTCCTAGATGGTCCTCAATTGACAGCCAACAACCTCTTGTAGCCCCCAGATACCTTGATGTGCCATTTTTTCCACCACCTGAGCTAGCCATGTGGTCCCTCACCCATCTGTTACGAATGTATGTTTGAAGGTGGGCCTCCCATCCCCAAAGGTATGGCTTTTCATTGATATAGTTGAGTAGTTTTCCTTGCTTGTCGTGGGCACTTTTGGGCATGAATTGGTGGGGGGGTTTTGTGGAAAGAGTGGGTTAGGTTTGTATCCTTGTCTCCCTTGCCCAATTTTGTGGTTACCCTTGTATCCTAGTCTCATGGGATCTCCTTCACTGGCCATTAGCTCCAGGGCTGACACTACATTGGAAATCCTGATTTTGGTTGCGTGGTCCTGCTTCTCGACAACACCTACATTACTCATTTTCCACTCATTTGAGCCCCATTCATATATTTTCCCATCCAGGTCCACATGTGTCCACTGGGTTCACATAGGGTTAACCTTTCCCTCCCCTTGTCCACACCTTGGGTCAGGCCTGGAATGATGCCCCAGAGGTTGATGCAACTAAAAGAAAAGTAAAAAGAATAATTCGGCCTCTCTCAACAATGTACCACAAAATGCAAGAGATGGTCAGGACATACAAATTTAGCACTTGGACAAAATCCAAACATGAGCTCTACCCCTTATTCATGGTCATCACCTTGGCTCTTGTGGGCCCTAGATGAGCCCCCTCCATCATTAAGGAACCGATGATTGTTCCAACCCCTGGTGGGCGATGAATTGCCCCACTTCAAGGGGTTATCCACTGCTATATATTAGACATCATGCTTTCCATCCCTTGGAGCCTCGAGCAGTTATGAAGAAAAATCAATAAAAGACAAAAGACATATGAAGAAGGGTGGAAAAACAATGACGGGGGTAACTCATGTACCACAATTTGCTCCCTCCTACACTCATATACCCAGGTGTGGGTGTCTCTTGTTATAGTTACCCTTGCACCTTGACATGTGGTCTGGATGATTCCCTTGATCCCCCTCCATTCCATTATTATATCATTTTCCACCTACCTCTTAAAGGATGTACCATGGACATACCACCTGTGAAAATTCCTATCCTCAAGGAACCCCTATTGCAACAAAATTGAATTTACTTCAGTATAGAACAAGCTAAAGTCATTGGAATTTGAGGAAGACTTTATAGATCGATATCTCTTTGAGCCCAAGCCCTAGTTCACGTTGAAATTATCCCATGTGAACTCTGGCATAGAATATTTTGTCATCTACATTTCAAAATCCTTCCAACTCTAAGCTCCATAGTAGATGGAATTGAAGGAAGATCATGAAGGAGTATGTATGGGATGTGCATTGGGTAAGAATACCAAGAGACCATTTGGAAGCAGTGCTTCATAGTCAAAAGAAATCTTGGATCTCATTCACTCCGATGTATGTGGCTCAATGACTCCTAAATCAATTGGAGGTCATCTATATTATGTCACATTTATTGATGATCATTCAAGAAAGACTTGGGTTTACTTAATGAAAACCAAGGATGCAGCATTTACAAAATTTCAAGAATTCAAAGCTGAAGTGGAGAACCTTACAGAAAGAAGAATCAAGATACTAAAATCTGATAATGGAGGAGAATATACATCCAAGGAGATTATAGCATTCTGTAAGGAGTCTGGGATTAAGAGGGAGTTGATAGTCTATTAGGATATTCGACACATAGGAAATAGTTAAGTATAACTTGGTTTAGTGTAGAGTTAGGTAAAGTGTGTTTCTTTGCTATGTACTTTTGTAACTTACAATCTGACGGTCACAGTATGTTCTAAAGATGAAGTGATCTGATGGTTCATTCTCTCCTTGGTATTACTGACACTTGATCTGTGGCTTAACACCCGATTGGTCCATGATCACTATTTAAAGAGCATGGAGGGTCATTTGTAGGGTGACCGTTCATGAGAGAAGCTTATGTAAATTTTCTTTCTTTTATTAATAAATTGCCTGAAGTGGCTGTGTTGGCTCAGGCCGTGGACTGTTTCCATCTTTGAGGGTTTTAACCACGTCAAGAATACTTGTGTATTGATCTGTGATTTGTTTCTGAGCGGTGTCCTTTGGTGTTCTATCTGAGGAACTTACGCTGTAAATTCCTACATGGTACCAAAGCTATTTGAGCATCGCATCCGTTGGTGATCCAAATCCGAAGACGGTACAAGTTCATGCGATTGTCGTTTCCTAGATCTACTGTTTCTGACTGCTTTCGGGCTGAGAGGACTGCTCTATTGTGTTAGAAGCATATGTTCCAATGAGGAACCCCTTTAGTTTCATGCAAAAAAGGTTTCCGGTAGCCCTAGCTACGTCATTTCTAAGATCTGGAGGTATACAATATTTATTTGCAGTTTTAGTTTTTCCTCTCTGTTTATTTCAGTTTATCTAGCTCTCTGTTTTTTAACGGGAAAGTCTACCTAGAAGAATTATTTATCAACATCCGAAGCACAAGAGCATAATTTCCAATCAATCTATGTACCAGTATTGCTCAGAACATAAACGACAAATTTTTGTTCCCCAAAATACTGAAGTTTGCAGAGTTTAGTCCTACGATAATTATTCATCACAAATTTCCAGAGTTTAGAAGATTCCATAGAAGATTAATCTAAGATGGTCCGATCCGTTCTCAGTACGACAATTTTGTCTATCACTCAATTTTGTCTATCACTCAGAGCATCATATCATCTTGAATCAACAAAGATGAAATTTCAGAGACGAGAAGATATTCTCAATAAGCTTTGAGGACAAAACAGCTTGAAGAGAGACAATTTTATGAATATAAATCATATAAAATTAATAAATATAAATATTATAAATAACTATTAATTAACTAATGGTTAGTTAGTTTGTAATGAAGAGGCGTGTCTTAGAGACATGACCATTCATGAAAGGGCACCTGCCTAGGGTATATAAGCAGACCCTCATTCTCATTTGTAATCATCTCATATCTCATATCAATTCTTATACAATATTCAATTTATAGTTATATGTCTTACAATGGACATTTACGTCTTTGAAGTATTTTAAATATTTCCGTTGTGTATACGAACCTTGTTCATTACAAGGAGATTCCAAACAAGCTTTGAACCTTGTTTTGTTCTCAAGAGATCATTGTGTTGATTTGGGGTAGCATCATATGTGCTCTTAGCCTCAAATTTTGCAGGGAGGCTTGGACACATGTATTCCAAAGAACCCAGAAAGCGTTTTGGGAAATTCCACGCAGAAGTGATTTTGTTAAAATAATTAATATTTTTATTGGGGTTCCTAAGTCTAAACTTAGAAAAATTAAAATATTAATGGGTATTAATCTAATCAGGGGTGAAACTTCTAGAAAAAATCATGGATCAAGTCAAATCGTTCTGAGCCTTTGATTATATTCTAATCTAGGCCGTTGGTTGTCCAACAAGGAAGATATAAGAAGCGGCTTGAGGTTCATTTGGAAAATACATAGAGAGATAGAGAAAATCGATTTTCTGAAGTGAGAAGTTCTCAAGAGCAAAAATTGATTGAGGAATCTCTTGCAGTTGAGGGGAAGGGATAACAACTTCCGGAGAGAGAGATTTGCAGTCGGAGATACATCAACAGAGAGAGGTAGTAAGTGATCCAGAAGCCTTGACGCAGGGCCATGCAGAAGTGATGCAGAGGCAGGGAGAGAAAGTTGAAAAGCAGAGCAGAGGATCAGTTTCAGCAACTGGAAGCCGGGGTGTGAGACCAAGAGGATGAGAGCAGTGACTCTGGGCTTCTGATCGAATTCCCAGCTGGGTGACGCAGTGCCTTAAAGGGTTGACGCTCGGACAATGTAGAGGCAACGCAGAGCTAGCGCATTGCCTGCCAGGGGCATCTCATCCAGCATCCGGAACAGGCAGGACTTTTCTTAGTGATGATGTGAGGTAAACTCTCAAAGCTTCTGCCAGTATTTCTCTCTGTAACTGAATAACCTTGTGAGGTATTCAATGCTGTATTCAGATTTTGCTACTGCATAATAATAAGACCCTCAGAGTTGCTGCACTGATTTTCCTGCATTGGGTTTTTCTGGGGACTATTTGGCCAAAAATAATTGTGTCCTATGTGTTGTATTTTATTTTCTTGCTCAGTACTTTGTTTCTGCATATATGTAAATTGAGTGAAGGCTGCAGAGGTATTTTCTTCGATATTTACTGTAGAACACAATAATTAACTTGCATGATTTAAACAAGTAGGAGAAGTAACATCAGTTTGCTGCAGTAGGGATTCCAACTTAGGAATTTTCACACAATGTACAGTTTATTGCTCCAAATGTTTCCTCTTGACTTCAATGCCCTCTTCACAAAGACTGTAACTGGTATCTACTTCAAGTTTCAATACAATAAAGCTTCTATACTTCAATGCTCATGCTATACCCAAGTGGTCTTCAGTGATGCTCTGATGATGCTTTAGCTTATCTCCAAGTATGGTCTACAAGAAAGCTTCACAATCCAACATGTGCCTCCAGCAGAGGTCACCATAGGGTTGACTTTGTCTTCAAAAAATGCTACTACAAAACAACTCCAGAAGTGTCTACATTGTACAACAATAGTCTTGACAATTTCATTCAAGGCCAATAGCTCTTAGGCCTCTGCAATGCTCGAAGTCTTCACAGGTAGCACTATCAAAGCTCTGAACTTTACCTACCTTAGCTACAATATAAAACACGTGTTGAAGTTGAAAACATGAGCTACAAGAGAACAATTTCTGAAAAATGGGAGTTACGGGTCTGAAAACAGATGGATAGAGTTGCAGATCACTACAGGACTGCGAAATTCTTCAAACCCTCCACAAAAAAATTCGTTCACAGGTCAAGCTAAAGTATTTACCCCAAGTTTGAGGTCCAGAGGTCTTTATTAGGTCGAGTTGCAGGCCAGTGATAGATTACGTCTGCAACTTTGATAGGACTGAGGACTTGTGGTCTGCAACAGGTCCAATATCTACAACTACAGGTCCAAGATTTGTCACATTTTCAAGCTTCTTCTACCACAGGACCAAGGCTCTTAAAGTCTGCTCACAAGTGAAACACAAATCTAATCTCAAGAGATATAGGTCTGTAATATTTTTTGCCATAGATCCGAATTTGGGCTGACTTCTGTACAGGATTAGGGCACTGAAATCAAGAATAAAAATATATAAATAATTTGTTGAGACCTCCTTCTATCTTCATCCTTCTACACTTTCTTTCCTTTCTTCGCTGTTCTGATCCTTTTTCTGCACCAAGATGATGGACGAATGGGAGGAGCATAAACTCCTATTTATACTAGTCTGCCATAATGAAAGGACATGTCCGTTGGAGGGGTCACATTAGAGCCTACTCAAGTCGGCTTGTTAGTTTGTCAATTTTTGGCATATTCTGATTTTAAAAATTGATTTCTCTTCAATGGTAGGGAATTAGGAGGCATGTGAATACTCATTGGAAATATTATGACCTCCTCTATAAGCTGATGTAGTCTTTTCCCCATGAACTGATCTCCATTGTTGGCAATTTAATTTTCTTTCAACATCTTCATATTTTTCATAACAACCCTCATTAAAGAATTTACTTTATGGAATTAGGGCATCAAGTGGTTTAGGGTTTTTCCACTATTTTGACATGCTTGGACAATTTTTTATGGATACATCTAGGGTTTCTTATGCCAAGACATATTCTTCAATAATTTTGGAGTTTTACAATCAACCTTTTAGGGTTTTCCATCCAAACTTTGTCATACACACAGGTCATGTTTCAACATATTAGGGCTAGGGAACATGTAGGCATACCATTATCCAAGGCTTCATCCATTTATATTGCTTAGGTCGACTTAGGCATTCATGCTTTCATGTATATTAGGGTTTCATCATATGAATATTAGCGCTATTAAAATAAGATAATTACTCCATGCATGAGGAGTTAGCTAAAAATAGAGAGTCAGTTAACTGAGTGATTGCATGATTGAGTGTTTGAGTTTCGAGTCAAGTCGAGTTAAGTGATAAACGACTTTGAGTGTGTGATTGCATGTGGTTTCATGTCAAGATATTTTAGGCAGTTAGCTAGTCGAAAAGGTTTAGATACCCTTCACCGGGTTCATTGTAATCATCATGTTTTGTGTGATCAATAGAAGAGCAACAACTCATGTTTTATGTGTGAATTGTGTTTTGTCTCCTTTGCCTTTCCAACAAATTGGTATCAGAGCAAGGTTACAAAGAGATGAGGAGAACAGATTTGCAGTAATCTGTGTGAGAGAAGTGAAAAAGCCCGCTGCTGCAACTTGCAAAGCCGTTATGTGTGACTGATTATTTCTAACAGAATGAGGGCCAAAATTCCAACAAATTGGTAACAGGTCTTGACTTAAAGCGTTTTTCCAAGCACGCGGTACGTTGGCGCTGGAAGTTCACGCGAAAGGATTTAAAATGTTAAAAGTCAACAAAGGTTTGAAAAATACGTGGGTCGTATTTTGTTTGGAGGAAGAAAAAACTCACATGAAGCTTTAACATAAGGTTTTATTGTTCTTATATATAAAGATTTTCAACAAAGTTTATACAAAAGAGTTTTTGGAGAAAGATGGCTTTCTCAAATTTCCTACCCTAGTTCCCACTGTTTACAAGGAAAGATTATGATGTGTGGGCCATTAAGATGGCGACCACATTGCAGGCACATGATGTTTGGGATTGTGTTAAGTTTGGGTTTTCAGAACCTAAGAACGAAGAAGAAGAACAAGCTCTCAGTAATACAAAGAGGGAACAATGGAAGAAAGACAAGAAGAAGAATGCACATGCGTTGCAACTTATTTAGCTGGGAGCGGACCTAGCAGTGTTCCAGAAGATTATGACCACGTCTTCAACAAAAGTAGCATGGGATACTTTGGTGACAAACTATAAAGGTATGGCCCAAGTCAATATTTTTAAGTTGCAGAATACTAGGAGAGAATTTGAAACTCTGCAGATGAAGGAGACAAAGGGCATTGATTCTTTCATGAATCAGGTCATAACTGTCGTAAATCAGTTAAAGGTTTATGGTGAAGATATAAACGATCAAAGAGTGGTTGAGAAGGTCCTCCAAACCTTGTCTACCAAATTTGATGTTGTGGTAGCAACCATAGAAGAAGCCAAGGATTTGGCATCATTGACAGTTGATGAGCTAATGGGATCACTTCTATCACATGAGGCAAGGATAGACAGAAATAAGGATTCCACTTTAGAGACCGCTTTCAAAAGTCAAGTTTCTATTTCAAGAGATAGAGGTCGAGGCAGAAGTAGAACGAGAGGTAGAGGATGAAGCAGAAGATATGGTGGTCAGAGAGATGACCGAGAAGAGCATGAACATGCAAGTGGAAGCAACTACAAAAGCTTCAACAATAATCAAAGATTTGACAAATCAAAGGTGAGATGTTATTACTGCAATAAATTTGGTCATTATGCTCGTGATTACAGGAAGAAAATCGCTGATCAAGGGAGCTAGAGAGCTAATGTCAGTACAGAGAGTACTAACTCTATGTTCCTAGCTTGCCATACCATCCATGAATTTGCTAGTGTATGGCTGTTAGATAGTGGTTGCAGTAACCACATGACATGCAACAAGGATTTGGTTGCAAATTTCGATCAATTTGTGAAAATAGAGGTAAAGTTGGGGACTGACAAGACTGTGGAAGTTGATGGCAAAGGAGTGGTCAACATTTTGAGCAAGCAGGGGGAGTCGAAGACAATCTCAGAGGTATATTATGTTCCTAGTCTCAAACATAATTTGTTAAGTGTTGGTCAATTGACACAAAAAGGATACAGAGTTATCTTTCAAGGTCAAGAAGTTGTTATATATGACAAGCCCCCAAGCAAGCAGCTGATAGCAAAGGTGCAGATGATGAGGAACGAACTCCTTCCTCTCATTTTGAATTACAGTGGTTAGGTGAGTTCTTTTACAGTTGCATGTTCTGATGATTATTGGTTATGGCACTTTCAATTTGGACACTTGCACTTTTCTGGTTTAAGATTGCTGCAACAGAAATAGATGGTTAGAGGATTACCTCCCATCAAAGAGCTTGGTAGTACTTGACTGTTGCATCTTGGGAAAGCAACATCGTGAAAGTTTTCCAAAGGGAGTTGCATACAGAGCAAAGCAACCTCTTGAGCTAGTGCATACAGACTTGTGTGGACTTATGAGGACACAGTTGATTGGTGGAAGTTGCTACTTCCTCACTTTCATTGATGACTACAACAGAAAGACTTGGGTTTACTTTTTGAAGCAGAAGTCTGAAAATTTTGCAAAGTTCAAAGAATTCATAGCCTTAGCAGAGAACCAAAGTGATCGACAAATCAAGGTATTGAGGTCAGAGTGTGGTGGAGAATATGACTCAAAGGCATTCCATGATTACTGCAAAAAACATGGGATCATAAGACAATTTACAACCAGGTACATACCACAGCAGAATGGTGTAGCAGAGAGAAAGAACATGACAATTATCAACATGGTAAGAGGCATGTTGAAAGATAGAAACTTGTCTAATGAGTATTGGGCAGAAGTAGTTGCATGTGCTATTTATGTGATCACTAGATCTCCTACAAAGAGTGTGATGAACAGAGTACCAGTACAAGCATGGTCAAGTATGTATTGCAGCATATCTCATATCAGAGTATTTGGATGTGTATCTTATGCACATGTGCCTAAGGAGCAAAGAGGAAAATTGGATGATAAAAGTGAAAAATGCATATTCATTGGTTATAGTGAGCAATCAAAAGCTTACAAATTGTATAACCCTGTCACAAAGAAGACCATAATTAGCAGAAATGTTGTGTTCAAGGAACAAAAGTCATGGAATGAAATTGTAGACAAACAGTTGATGCACAAGTGCCACTGATGGAAGAAGATGATGTAGCAGAAAAGGAGCAACAAGAATCACAGGTAAAGACACCAAATAGAGACACACCAACAAGGACTCCAAGATTTTCAGAGCAACATGGATCCTCAAGCAGATCAACAGGTCAAGATTCTCCCAGCGATCAATCAGGTGATGAATCAAGCAATGGTAAGAGAAAGATGAGAAGTTTGAAAGATATTTATGATGATTTGGATGTTAGTTCAAATTTTGCATTGTTGTCATTCCAACCTTCTTCGTTTGATGAAGCAATCAGAGATGAAAATTGGGTGCAAGCCATGGATGAAGAAATTTAAGTTATTGAAAAGAATGATACATGGGATTTGGTTGATTTACCAAAGGACAAAAATCTCATTAGTGTGAAGTGGGTGAAATTGACAGATTTAAAGCAAGACTTGTAGCAAAAGAATTCTCGCAGCAATTGGGAATAGACTTTGGAGAAACGTTTACTGCAGTAGCAAGATTGGATACTGTAAGAGCAGTTCTAGCCACAACAACTCAAAACAAATGGAAAGTATATCAGATGGATGTGAAATCAGCCTTCTTGAATGGAATTCTAGAAGAAGAAATTTATGTGCAGCAGCCTCCAAGATATGAAGTTGAAAGTAACGAAGACAAAGTTTACAGGTTGAAGAAAGCGCTCTATGGACTGAAGCAAGTGCCTAGAGCTTGGTATAGCAGAATCGACAGCTACATGATCAAGAATGGATTTTGCAGAAGCAACATTGAGCCTACCTTGTACACAAAGGTAAATGAGCATGGACAAATTTTGATGGTTTGCTTATATGTTGATGACATGCTTTTTACAGGTGATTTTGACATATATGAGTTTAAAGCAGCGATGACGAAAGAATTTGAGATGATAGATCTTGGTCTCATGAAATATTTTCTTGACATAGAAGTTGAGCGATTTGAAAAAGGAATTTTTATTTGTCAAAATAAATATTCCAAAGATTTGTTGAAAATATTCAGGATGGAAAATTGCAAACCTGTCCCTACACTAGTTGCAATACGTACAAAGTTAAGCAAGGATGATGAAGGATCAGATGTCAATCCAACTTTATTCAAAAGATTGGTTGGTAGCCTTATGTATCTCACAGCTACAAGACCAGATATCATGCAAGGAGTAAGTTTGATTTCCAGATTTATGGAGACTCCAAATGACACACATTGGAGTGCAGCAAAACGAATTCTGAGATACATAGCAGGAACTAGAGATTGTGGCATAATGTATGCAAGCACAGAAAAAAAAGATTTGATTGGATACACAGATAGTGATTTTGCAGGCAGTTTGGATGATAGGAAGAGCACTTCTAGTTTTGTGTTCCACCTTGGTTCAGGTGTGATTTCATGGGCATTTAAGAAGCAGCCCATTGTGACACTTTCGTCAGCAGAAGCAGAATATATAGCAGCAACATCAGCAACATGTCAAGCAGTGTGGTTAAGAAGAATACTTGATGGACTCAAGCAGAAACAATAAGGATCAACAACAATATATTGTGACAACACCTCAGCGATTGCACTATCCAAGAATAGTGTGTTTCATCAGGAGAGTAAGCATATTGATACTAGATATCACTTTATTAGAGAACTTATGAGCAATGGAGAAGTTCACTTGAAGCCTTGTAAATCTAGTGATCAGTTGGCTGATATATTTACTAAGTCATTAGCACAAGATGTGTTTGAGTTTCATAGAAGAAACTTGGGTGTTGTAAGCCTAGCTGAGACACAGACCAACATGCATGTTTGAGTTTTCATGAGTCATGTTTTAGTTTAGCAGTCGTAATTAAGGGGGAGTGTTAAAATAAGATAATTACTCCTGCATGAGGAGTTAGCCAAAAATAGAGAGTCAGTTAACTGAGTGATTGCATGATTGAGTGTTGAGTGAAGTCGAGTGAAGTGATAAACGACTTTGAGTGTGTGATTGCATGTGGTTGCATGTCAAGATATTTTAGGCAGTTAGCTAGTCGAAAAGGTTTAAATACCCTTCACCGTGTTCATTGTAATCATCATGTTTTGTGTGATCAATAGAAGAGCAGCAACTCATTTGTTATGTGTGAATTGTGTTTTGTCTCCTCTGCCTTTCCAACAAATTGTGTTTTGTATCCTCTGCCTTTCCAACAAAAGCAAGTACCTAAGGTTTCATCAAGACCTAGGGTTAGGGCAACATGTAGCAATCAAATATCAAGGGCTTGCCAACTTGTAGGGCTTGCCATCATCAATGAAGCATAGGGCTAGCTTCAATAATGCTAGACATGACATCATATTGACATTAAAGACAACCTTATTCAACACAATTATCATTTCTTAAAACATGAGAGGGGAGTTGGTTGGGCTGCCAACAAGACCCTATTGTCAGCCATCAAGCATTTATACGAGTCAATCCCTGGTCACTTGTGTAGCACATGGCTTATTAGATTTCATCTGGAGTACTACTGGGTTAAAAAATGTTGCCCCCTATCGCACATTATTTAGGATCTACATTGATGAGCTGGAGCCCTTGACTCAACACATCCAGGATCATGATGGTTTCCTTCTACACCATATCTTGATTTCCATCCTTTTGTTTGCAGATGATGTGGTCCTTATAGCCTCATCCTAAGACGAATTATAAGGACAATTGGATGCCTTGGCCCCTTTTTGTGATCTTTGTTAGTTTACAATCAACTTGGGTAAGACCAAGGTCATGATCATCACTGCATGGAAGAAGATTCTCTCTCATCACCACTTCTTTTTCAAAGGTGAGGAGATTAAGATCACCACCAAATACACTTATATGGGGATACTATTCAAAGGTTCTCATTTTAGATTCTTGCATGCACTTCAGCCCCAAATCCACAAGGGTCATGGGTGCTTGTCCCTTTTAGAGAGATAGTGTTATCAACATCACTTTCAAGACATATCGTCTAAGATGTCACTCATGGACACTCTTGTCTAGCCCCCGTGTTCTAATGGATTTGAGCTTTGGGGACCTTATTTACTAGATTTTGACTAGTCATCAGTAGAGAGAGTACAAACCATTCTCCTTTGCTTCTTCAATCGATGCAAAGTGATAGTTCTTCAATATACCATCCTCATAGAGTTTGCCGCTTGCCCTTATGGTTTGAGATAGTGTACAGTCTTGTCTCACTTTTACATCATGTTCAATGTTTTGCTTGTACAACACAAGGGAGTGACAGATATCCATACTTGGCGTACAATTCATCGGAGTCCAATGTACCATCTAGTCCTTCATCTTGGTCTTGTTGCTAGTACATTACAGTCCCATATCTTCTTCCTTCAGTTGGTATTATGTTGGAATGTCTTCCTTCATTTAGATATTCCTTATGTGCACCCAACTATTCACAAGGATATCTACAAGCAATATGTAGTCACTTGGATAAACCCTCAAGGTGGGTTACATTCAAAGATGGCCTTCTATGCGGAGCACTTCATGATGATGAGGGATGGACTCATTATTCGTCTACATTACATGCTTCGCCATTGGATGCACACCCTTCAGATTCCTTTAGTATAGTTCAAAGTTGGCTCTCATCGATCGTGGATTGAGATGGGCCACTAAATAGACTATTTAAATAGGATATGCCAGCGATATCATCTCCCAGATTGAGTCAGAGATATACTTCATCTTCCATTGCCCCATTTCTTATGATATTTGTGGGAGATTTCATTACCTATTAAAGGGATATAGATCCTTTACAACTTCTAGTACTTAGACCAAAGATGTCTAGCCCCATACATGTAGGAGACCCTTAGACTTCATACCCACACTCTCTAGCCTCCTCCTATGCAAGATATTCAATGGATTACCTCATTTTTTAAGGTGCTCCCATTAGCTAGGGGCACTAAGAGATAGGGTGTCGAATCATTGCTTCTAGCTCCAGATAAATGTGGATTAGAGGGACCATTCCCCCTCCCTAGAGAAATCCGAGGTGTATCCAGGCCATATCTCTTGCCAATACACAAATCAAACCACCCAGACATCAACAACGAGTTATAGTGGTTAGGCAACAACATAGTAGTGTTAGAAAATCAGAAAGGCAGAAATATTTTCTCATACTTGATAATTACTTGTGATATTCTTGATTTCTTATTAAGTTTCTTTATATCTTCTTTCTTTTAGTTCATCAAGCAATTACCAAAGAAATAACACATAAATCAATGGACACCAGATATAGGCTCACAGCGAGGGCAAAACCCCTCTCTCGGGGAAAACCCAGTCAATAATTCTTCCTTCAATAGTTTTTCTGAGATATTCCAAGACTCTAGACCTTGACACAGACTTTCCTCCACACCAAGTAAACGTTCTTCTTCTCTTGCAAATGATCCTACTTGACCTAGCAACAGTGGCAGTAGCAGTACTTTTTTTGACCCAACAACTTTGACCTAGCTTTGGAGACTTCAATCTTCAGTCAAAGACTTCGATCTTCACTCAGATACTTCGATCTTGGCCCAATACTACTTCTTGAGGTAGCAGCTTCCAGCACCAACAACTTCAACCTATAGCCGCAACAACATGCAACAATAAGCTATGACATCAACTAGAGAACTTAGATCTTCCAAATTAGGGCACGAGAGAGAGAGATAGATGCTCCAAAATTTCGATTTTTCTTCTTTCCTTCTCTTAGACCAAACTCACACTCCTTTCTCCTTTCCTCCACTTCGCACTTTTTCCCAGCTTTAAGAGACATCGAACTAGCTTGTTGTGAGAGTCTTTCAAATGGAATTCAAATTGCCTCATTTATAGTCCTTTGGTGAGGCCGAATAGCCCTCTTTGAGACCGACTTGATCTTTTTAAGGCCGACTTCGTGTGGAGGCAACATAATTCATATTTGACTCAATACTTAACCTTTTTACATGATTCAAAATCCTAAAAAGGGTCTCTTTAAAAGTACAATGATTATTAATTCAGAATAAATCCTAGAAGTCCTCAATGGAGACTTTGACCTAAAACATGATGACCCAAGCATGAAACCCATGCTTTAAAAAGTGATAATAAGAATAATGAAATTCTTTTCTTTATTCTTTTGACATGTACATTACATGATGACTCAAATACATTTAATGAAGCCCAAACCTAGTTACATTTTCCAACACTTCCTCTTAACTAGGGAGGTATTTATTATATACAAGTACAAGGAAGATCTCAATTATATGAACCATGAAGAACTTTAGGCACCGCAATGCCATGGACTAGATTCCTTACTAGGGCAATCTATCCATTGATCTCTCAACAATTTAGGCACCGCAATGCCATGGACTAGATTCCCGACCAAGGCAATCTATGCAGGTGGGACTAAGATGGACTCAAGCTTTCAACCTCTCTAGGTACCATCAAGCTTACTTGTTAACCATCAACTCAGGGATCCCGGTGTGTATCCGAAATCAAATCTCTATAATTAACACCACCTTTCCAACTTTGGGACCTGTTGACCTTGCCACCTACACCTACCTACAAGTCAGTGAGAAAAGCCTTCAACCCCACAAGGTGTGGTTGGTGGCAGGGAACTCAGAGAAGAGGCTGCCACACTAAATCCCTTCTCTCTGTTTAAGCTATCTCCTAGGGTAGCTAAGGGGGGTGGTCCCTAATGAAAAGTTAAGTTAAAAAAAGAGATGTGAGTTTCTAGGAGAATTGTTAGAGTTAAATCGATTATTTCTTTAAGATTTATAAGCAAAAACTGATATGAGCAATAAACATCATAAGATAGGCATGAAATACATAAACAACCAGTGCTTTCCAAGTATTTTCTCTTTAAGAAATGAAATTGTATTTTTCTTAAAACAAAAGTAGAATGCTTCAAAAATTGAAAGCAAAGCAATCCTGAAATGGAGACAAAGATGACATGAAAGAGTCAAAATGATAATCTACAATTAGTGTACAAAAACAAGATCAAGACATGCAAGTAGAACTCCATACTTGTCTAGTTAAAACAATGCTCTAAGTAGCAAATAAATTCCTTGAAAGCACAAGATATTGATCAAGAAAAATATTTAATTTAAATTTATGTGATCTTAGTAGGCTAGAGGAAAGGAAACTCCCTCTTTAAAAATCGTTTGGTGAGATCCTTGAAGCAAATCGATTGGGTCCTTCTATTCTTGATCTTGGGAGTTAGTTCGTCTATTGGAGAGTTACCCCATGCCCAAGTAAATCCTTCAACCAAATCTAAAGATCTCTACACACTTGAAAAAAAATGTCAGCAATCATAAGGGATTATATTATAAAATGGAGGAGAAGGCTAGAGATTTCACCAAAAATATTATAGTGCTCCTCTTCCTAGAGTATTTCTTTAACCCAAAAACCATACAAAATAGCTTGCATATGTTAATCCAAACAAGTGGCAAAATGATAATTAGCATAATCCAACATACATGTAGAATGTAAAACACAACAATTGAAATAACATCACTTCTCACCTCAAGAAATGGAAGGAGAACACCAACACAATAGTACACCAAAGTCTCTTTTATTATATGAAAGATGAATGCAAAATCCAATAGAGTCTTCGCAAGGCCAACAACTCGTTCTATGATACAATATGAGAGCCCATGGCTCTATTATATAGAGAGTCGGGAGCAAATCCCAATGACGAATGACAATGACAAATGGCATTGGAGCCAATCCGAATGTAGAACTGATTAAACAAGTGGCATGAGGTGACAATCCCAAAGAGAAATTCAAATTTGTTGAATGGAGCACCAATGCCAAGTGTAAAATTTGAATTCTGGCAAGTGGACATCATTTTCTTCTTCCCTTATGTGCCAAATTCGAATTTTAGGATCGAATGACAAGTGTATATGGGTGGTAATCCATGTGGGGACAATTTCCCACAAAAATCTCCACCAAATATTCTCTCAAATCCTCCCAAATGTGTCCATTAACTTCACAAATTCGAATTTCCATGTAAGCAACTTTCTCCTTTAATGCCATAAATTCGATTTTATTTGAGCACATGTCCTTTCCTTGATTTTAAGAGTCCACATCACCTTGGGACTTCACTTTAACTCCCCCATAATTTTCCACCTCATTTCCACAACATTTAGCATGTGTGGATATTTATTTTTCTTCATTTATTTAATTTATGGCTTAATTAATTGCTAAATTTCCCACTAAACTTAGGAAAAGTGGGTTTTGAGGGTTCAAAACATATTTTTAACCCATCAAAGTGTGTCATAGTACAAAGTTGAGGGTGAGAGGTGCAAATTTCATTATTCATACTCCATACAATTTCTCTAGACATCACTTATTACATTACAAGTAAAATTTTTATTGCAATTTTTGACTGGCGGGAAATCTAAAAAATTAAAAAATGACTACCTAGACCTAACCAAATTCCACTGAAATTTTTTGTGTGATCTAGTATAGTAATATACATCGACTCTAGACACTAAGATGTGTTAGGGGCTCAACCTTCAAACCGTCACCCCGACTTTGGGATAAAATGTGAGTGAAAACTTAGAAAATTATCCGCTTCTAAAAAATAAGGGATAATTAACCAGATAAAAAAATCACTCCAAGGTGTACTCGTTTGCTGATCGAGTCCCAACATCCTAGGTCTGTTACAGACTCAAAACTCATCATTACTAGTATCACTTATTACAATTCCCCGCAGGGTGTGGAAACTGGTTACAAGAAGATGAGAAGATAGAAATAGAGTTAAAAAAATCTGTTGACTGATGATATCTGATGGCACAAGTGCTCTCTGGATCATCCTTGGGCATGGAGTTTTCATATAATCATTAGATGCCACTCCAGTGGTCAACAGGACCTAGACATCAACACAAAGTGCCGACTAGATGTCCTCCCAGGAAATGTTTTACTCACAAAGCCTCAACACTCCTTGATTTAGCAGATCAAGGACAACAAATCTCTTCCAATCAAACTTATTGGTAACCAACATGCTATCAAAATTTTCGAGAGATTCACCTGTACAAAAACAACCCCAATCAATAATATACTTTCACATTCACATATTCATAAATAACCACAAACCTTTAGGGTTTTCCTCATGTTGCTTTTCAAACACGATAGGTCCATCAACTGAATCTTTTTATACTTTTCTTTTCATATAACAACATATCCTTCAAACTTCATTCTCCAATCAAAACTATGCTCTCCCTCTCAACCAGGGAGATTTTCTCTATTGTAACAACCCATTTAAATATCAGTCTAAACTTTAAAAAAGGAATATAAGTTAAATTCATTTAAATATCAGTCTAAACTTAAAAAAAAAAGGGTATAAGTTAAATGTTATAAATTAATATAAAGTTGAAACTTTAATATATATAAAGTTTAAAATTCATTAAAAAATGAAAGTATATAATAAAGTAAATAAACATAACATAGACTATATAATAAACATAAAGGAATAGGAATATATAAACATAGGACGTAACATTTCATAAAGGTCATTAAACTCATAAATGAAACCTCATGTCGGTCGACAACCACCAAATCCGATCAGAAAAATCTAAGGAGATATGCATGCCGGGAGGTGTCGAGAGCTGCAACAGCAGTGGCCGAAGGCTGGAAGGCGGCCACCGCCAACCTTGATATAAAACCACTGGATTGAGTCGAGGAAGGGGAGAAAACTGAGAGCGGAAAACTGAGAGGAGAAAACTGAGAGGGTAGAGGAAGATCGAGAACAGGAGTGAGAGCAGCTTTGATTGACCTGAGGTTCTGGGCACGGGGGCAGTAAGCTTCACTGAAGCTTGCTGAATTGGCTGGGAGGAATTGGTTTCCCAATAATCGATTCAGCTTCAGAGAACAGGAGCAGGCAGCAAAACCAGTCGACAACAGTCCAGGTAAGATTTTCATTATTTTTACGGTTCTGCATTTCAGTTTTCGGATCTTGAAATTTTCAGTTTACAGTCTTTACATATGGTATTAGAGCCCTTAATCCTGCGACCTCTGTTTTATGGTTTCCATACGAGTTCGAGTGTGCCGTTTACCAGTCCGTTTGTGTGTTGATATTTAAGAGATGTTTCGCACATATGGTGAGGCTAACGTTTGTTTCTGAAGAGCAGACGGGTACATGAAATCGATAATTCTGATTTCTTAAACTGTGGTGTTGCCTTGTACATTGAATATCCGTTGCCCTGTACAACCGCAACTGAGCCCTCGACTCTCATGAGGGGTATCTTAGGGAAAACAATGGAACCTTCCGGTATTGCGTATATGTCAATGTCTAAACAATTGAGTTCTCTCAGATAACTAAAGAATCCGTCCTCACATGTGGGCAAGACTGTGCGTAAAAAAAAAATCAATGTCCTCCTGTTTAAACTTGAAATTTGCAGCAAGACGTATACACTCTTCTAACCCAGCGAAGACAGTGTACTCCCCACCAAAGGGATTCTTTCGAAAAAATAAGTCAAATCTTATACTGGATTGTGTCGATACTCGCTTTCCCTGCGAAGTTCAATTTTGATTTTGGTTTCTGAAGGCCTTCTTAGCAAACATTTATTTGTGGGCATCCTAAAGCATGCGTCCATCCATCTCACGTCATTTTCACCGTCTCTCTTCTTCCGCGTAAACAATATGTTGCGCGCTGAGACCCGTTCCAATTCCAATGATTATATTCCGTTTTCCTTACGGTACGCCTTTAGCCGTGGTGTATTGCCGAGATAAGTTTTATATTGAAGCCTCCTTTTCGTTTTAGGGCACGCTTTTCTCTTCTATATAAATAGTGCTTTCGGTATGTTCCGTGTCAACTCGCTCTGCACACCAAGTTTTCCAACGGCTATGCTATTGTATCGAGGGTGCTTTCTCTGAATATGGGCTGTGGGGAAACATAAATGACAGAAGCATGATATGCAAGTATTGTGATCTTGAAATATATCCGACCAAACAAAACAGATATACTGACTGCTTCTGTATAATCAAACTGAAAGCATACCATCAATAATAGCTTTTTTTTTCCCAGCTTTTGTGTCCATGAGGTAGCCTAGCAGAAAGAACATTAGCATGTAAATGGGCACGAGCATACTCTGCAGCCAGACGCCCTCCATGTCCATCACAGATGGCAAAATGAGCACACCTCAACTTTCCTGGGATCCCTGAGCTTGCATCTGGAAGAACAACCCAGGCATCCTCCATGGTATGTCGTGAACCCTTATCCTTTGCTGCGTCTGCTTCAATAAGTGTGAATTGATGAGAAGGTTCTATTTTGATCACTTGTGCTATTTGAACTATGATTATTTTCCACTGAGCTATTGTTCTCCTCTGTTTGTTTGTTTCCTGTGTGAGATTCAACACGAAATTGACAATCAACCTCTGTAATTCCCTTTGTTGCGATTAATTTCTATTCACTTGCAGAGAAATCAAAAGTATCTTGACTCTCTTTATTCCATTTGTCTACATCAGCCTCCCTAGAGCTGTCATCTCTAAAATTTCCTTCATTAGCACTTGATTCCTCTTTTAAGGTTTGGCCTCCATCATTTTTTTAACTTCCTTGCTTCTGGGGAAGTACTACCAATTATATCACAGCTTCGTTTGTCAAGAAAGATTATATCATCCTAGTTTACCGCATGGATTTCTATTTTCCATAAAATATTCTCAGTCAGTTTGATGAGTTCAACTGAAATCTAGTTCCTTACAGTGGATTTCTATTTTTCATAATCATGGTTATTTTGATTAGTTTCATCTTAAAATCCAAGTTTGTTATAAAGGACTTCTATTTTCCTTTCTAGATTCTCAAAATATTCAATTTCTTATTTTCTGCTTTTGATTCCAATGCTGAGTGGAGTACTGCTTCATATGAAGGATAGCATAAGGGAACAGTCAATTCCTGCTTTTTAACAGTGTTGAATTCAATTTTCAATTCAAATTTAAATTAACATCGTGATACATTGATGCATATATGCAGCTAGTGTAGATAACGTAATTAAGTCAACATCAGCAGAGGTCCAACAAGGACAGAAAAGATAGGACCACATTAACCAATAGATTTCCTGTGATCTATTGCCTCGAGACATTTACAATGAGGTCCAAGATGTTGATGTATAGAGGAATATCACCTCTAGATGTCCATAATAGTTGCTGACTGTTAATACCTTAGTCTAGACACTATCAAGCATAATAATATATATAACTATTTAAACAATAACAGTTGATATATCAAGACATTTATATGGTGCCTATTATCAAGTCTGAAATCTAGTACAATCTCCCATTGTTCCTAATTTAGTCTGGATTATACTTTAAGAAACTAGGGTGCACACATTTACACAGAGAATGGTGGAGAGAGAAAATAAATATATATTTTAGAAAAGATGTTGCAGCAATACATCTCTCATAGACCTGTACATATGTGGTTTTGATGATTTAACCCTCTAACCCCTAACTTTTATGCATCATATTCTCCAAGCAAAAACTTGAGTAGCTTCTAGGGAGTTTAGTGTTCCTATAGTGTCCGATTTTATAAAGAAATCTATCAACTCACCAATGGAAGCAAGGGTTAAAGCCAGATCTTCTTCAAAACTGGAAGATGTGAAGTGGCTTTTTCAAATCTAGACAAAATTCTGTCACTAAGTTGTATGTTGAATAGTTAATGGGATCCCGGATCATGACCCTCCATGGCTGTCATCAAGTTTCAGTATGAGGCCTGTATTATTGTTTGCTGATAATGCCATTGTGTATTGTCATGTTTGCCAGCTATTGCATTCCCTTGTGTTTCAATATTCTTTCTCCGGAATAGCAAAGATTACGTATTCAAAGGTCCTCAAAATTTCATTATGTTGTTTATCTTCACATGAGTAGAATCAAATACAAAATCATGCCTCATAATCCGTAGGCAGGCAGACAAAGACTGGAGTGCTGCAACATGAGTCTATGGTTAATCGGGGAAGTTTTATTCCCGATTCACAGGACTTCCACCCACCCTAGTTACATACTCTTAATCTTGAGGAGCTTCATTTGACCACTCCTATAAACTTTTAGGATCATTTTATAAAGCTTATACAAAATTGCAAATCCTCAAGCTGTCTGAAGTAAAGCCTGATTGCAGATTTTTATATGTGAAACCCTCTCAATGTTGCAACCCCCCTCTGCATATTAACAGGGATGTTTAGGATCTATACTCTTTTGCATTATTCATTTTTAGGATAGAATACCCTGCATTAGGACAAGGAGGTCGCGAGACCATCCTCCTTGACCTCGGTACCAGTAAGATCCGCCTAGCAGGTAAAAATAGCAAAATTATACCCGTTTCTAAATGTAATGTCGCAAAAGAAATTTACGTGTTAAAATTCGGTTGTCTACCTCATAATTTTGATAAAATTTTATTATGTGTCCAGGAACCATTACAATGGTGAAGACGTATGAGCGACGACGACGTGATCGGGCAGCATCACCACCTTTAATGCCGCCGCCGTCGTCATCATCATCCCCATCGTCACCACCGTGACCTTTATCAACATCAATCGCCCCAGTGCCAGAGTTAACTGTGATAATGAACTCCTTGGAAGCCTTATTAGAAACATTAAAAGAATCCACTAAGGCTAAAACTAAAGAGGAATCTCATCATTTGGCTACCAGTTCAGCGGAATCGAAGAATTTCGAGCCGAGAAGATCGAAAGAGGACATCTCTAGGGAGCTTCAGAAAATCAGACTCCCGGAATTCTCAGGAGGCTGGGCAGGTGAACGCGCTGAAACGTGGTTGGAGGGAATGAACAGATGTTTTAGGATAAGAGAATATTCGTCTTCGGCAAAGACAAAAATTGTTGTGTTTCAACTCAAGGAAAGTGCCTTGATTTGGTGGGGAAATCTGGAAAAGCGGTTGCACCTTACATCAGATAATGCCCCTTGGGAACCATTTGAGGAAAGGTTTCGCGCAAAGTATTTACCTCCGTACTTTCAGCAACAGCAAGCAAGAGCCTTTCATACGTTAATTCAGGGAAGTAAAACGGTGGAAGAGTACGAGATAAGGTTTATGGAATTGGTAAAATACATTCATTACGTAGACTTAGATGAACGCCAGGCTGAACGATTCATTTTTGGGTTAAACCCTCGCATCAAAGCCTTGGTAAGCATGTGGAAGCCATCATCCGTAGCCGAGGCAGTCGAATGTGGCCGTTATGCGGAAGAGCACCTAGGGATCAAAAGGGATATGGGGCCAACTGGGCCTGTCCAATCAGGATTTCCAGGAAAGACTCCCCGGAACTTCTTCAGAGGGGGTAGCTCGAGTCCACCGTACGGTAACAGGTTTGCCCCGAGAAATATAGGGACGGGAGCTCCCATGGCAGTAAACACTATAACCGCGGGATCATCAAACACCAGTCCCTGGGCGTCTCAAAGGAGCGCTAGTGGAGGGAGAAATTCGAGAGGAACCAACGCGAGAGGACGAAGCTAGTTCTCTAGAAATTCACGCCCTGACTCAAGAGGATCAGCACCACTTAATTGTTGGGGATGTGGGGGACCGCACTTTCAATGGGACTGCCCCGGAGCTTCGTCGAATATATTGCATAGGATTGGGAAGGAACCAAATTCAGACAACCGGGGTAACCATAGAATTCATGCAGTGGTCGACCGCGACCAAGCAGCACATCAATCCACGGTAGTGGAATCTTCAGGTACTATCAATGGTACAAAACTCAAAATTTTATTTGATACTGGTGCCACAGATAGTTTGATTTCATCATATGCATTAAACAAATGTGGGCTGGCAGCTCGTAGACAAAATGATTTCCATCAAGTAGAAATGGCCTCAGGAGAACTCCAAACCGTAGGCTTGAGTGTGGATCAATGCGAAATTGACCTAGGGGTCTGTTTGACTAAACTGAAAGTTTATGTCACCGCATTAGGAACATATGATCTTATCATAGGTATGGATTGGCTAGAAGCTCACCGAGCTCGGGTAGACTGTTATGGGAAAATGATTCTAGGCATAAATGATGAAGGAGAAGCCATCCAAATTCAGGGAATCAAGAGGGAAGTCTCTTTACGCTACATTTCAGTAATGCAGATGAAGCGTTGCTTAAGGAAAAGTTGCCAGGCTTATGTAATTCAAGAAGTAAGCCAAGAAAAAGGGCCATCCCTAGGACAATATCCGGTGTTGGCCGAATTTCCAGATGTATTTCCAAAAGAACTAC
>APFE031308672.1:70394-115018 GCA_000404065.3 Pinus taeda | reverse complement strand
ATTGTATGACATAATTTATTTTTAATTTTTGCTGGTACGTGGATACCAAAACGATATATGTGGTTCATTTTCTTAAATTATAGTTGCCAAAGGAAAGTTAAGCCAGTTAAAGGGTTTTACTTCTAATGGAAATTTAGATGTTGTAACTTGTTTTATTTTTACATGTCAAAAATGATCAATAGAACTCGGGAAATAACTACATTTTAGATGGAATTCAAAGGACATGCATAGAAAATGGTAAAATATGTTATACTGAATAATACATGAGTTGTTTTGAATATGCTAATGCACAATTTCCGAATGCATGAGTGGGTGTATAATTGCAGGTAAAGTAAAGATGAATCGATTACTGGAAAACCACGTGATGATAGAACCTCAGAACAATTAAAGCACCAAGTGATTCTATGATAAGGTGTTCACCCTAAGTTCTACTAGGAGGGGTGGAGGTGTTGCCCACCGTTTATCCTCCAAACCCTGGAGTCATGGGAGGACTGTGGGAGTCACGCTCCCCTAGACGTGTGATGATGACTGCCGGATGCCTACTGGGAATCAGGTCGGTATAACCGACGCTGTCACCTTAGGGTTTATGCATGGTTGAGTCAGTAAAACTGACGTCATGGCATACTCCAGTAGAGGACGGATAGGATGGGAGCGGAAGAGATGAGGAAGGATAGGTTGATTTTAGAATAGCTTGGGAACTTGGAAGGGGCCGGAATTGTCCATTAAAACCCTAAACCTAAACTCTAACTTCGGGACGAAGTTTTCCGAAGGGGGAGTGTATGTAACAACCCATTTAAATATCAGTCTAAACTTTAAAAAAGGAATATAAGTTAAATTCATTTAAATATCAGTCTAAACTTAAAAAACAAAGGGTATAAGTTAAATGTTATAAATTAATATAAAGTTGAAACTTTAATATATATAAAGTTTAAAATTCATTAAAAAATGAAAGTATATAATAAAGTAAATAAACATAACATAGACTATATAATAAACATAAAGGAATAGGGATATATAAACATAGGACATAACATTTCATAAAGGTCATTAAACTCATAAATGAAACCTCATGTCGGTCGACAGCCACCAAATCCAATCAGAAAAATCGAAGGAGATATGCATGCAGGGAGGTGTCGAGAGCTGCAACAGCGGTGGCCGAAGGCTGGAAGGCGGCCACCGCCAACCTTGATATAAAACCACTGGATTGAGCCGAGGAAGCGGAGAAAACTGAGAGCGGAAAATTGAGAGGAGAAAATTGAGAGGGCAGAGGAAGATCGAGAACAGGAGCGAGAGCAGCTTTGATTGACCTGAGGTTCTGGGCACGGGGGCAGTAAGCTTCACTGAAGCTTGCTGAATTGGCTGGGAGGAATTGGTTTCCCAGTAATCGATTCAGCTTCAGAGAACAGGAGCAGGTAGCAAAACCAGTCGACAACAGTCCAGGTAAGTTTTTCATTATTTTTACGGTTCTGCATTTCAGTTTTCGGATCTTGAAATTTTCAGTTTACAGTCTTTACATCTATCCAGGCCCCCTCTTAATCTCAGGGAGATTTCTTCTTCTTTTCGACATCGAAGAATATTTAGTGGCTTCCATCCATCTCATCAAAGTTATCATTATTATTATCATTCACATCGACTTTACTAGCGACTGTCTTCACCATCTTGAAGATTATGCACCTGCACAACTTAGATAACAAGTACAACCAAATCTATAGAAGCATGAAGTTAGTCATATTAGAATCACGAAAGCATTTCAACTTTATATATATCAGATACCCAAACAAGAGATACATTCTTTTCAACATTTTGCTAGGGACTTTGTCATAAACCCTAGACTATTTCATCAAGACTTATTTCATAACACCTTTCATTACATCTAGGGTTTCAATGTTTCTATCAATGGTATGATATACCTTACTACAACATATTGCAAACCCTAGAAACAATTCAAACAAATATAGATCTACAAAGTATTTAACAACTTTCATAATTCATATGTTAGACTTCCTATTAAGATTTCATACTAACCCTAGATTTCATATATAAGCTTTTAACAACCAAGAGCCAATTACATCTTCAATCAACAACATGAGTAGCATCTACTAGGGTTAGCTACAAACACTAGATTTTCTTATTTCAGCACCATCCTCGAATATCAAACTCAGACAAGGACTTATATTAAACCCTAAGACTTATGACCATTAATAATCAGGTCAACACATATATCTAGGAATTCATCATCATGCATAGGGATATCATAATTCATGCAACATATTAGACATATACTGACCTAGACCAAGCTAAGGTTTCAACTGCATTGACACATATATAAACCTAGGGTTTCATTCGTAGGCCTTTGAATACCTAACAAGGGATTTGCTTATAGGCCCAACTAAACCCTAAAGATCTAGGGTTTCATAACATAGCAAAGAAAATCCTACTATATCAAAACTTCAAAGGTTTGAGATTTCAGACAACATCATTTCAACCCTAATAAGTTATGTTTTCATGATCATACCGAAATCCCAAAAATGACATCATCAACAAAAACTTCAAATAACATTTCCCAATAATCCTAAGCAATTGTAGGGTTGCAGATATTAACATTAGCATACCCTTAGGTAGGGTTTTCTAGAGAACCTGTCTAGGGTTCTATAAGATCAATTAAGAATATGAGGAGGGGGTAGATTTATCAAGTGATGAATCACCCAAAACAAGAATCATTAAGATTCAATATAGCTAGACATAACGGTGTTAGTAATAGATTGTCAAATGGATGAACATTTATTATAAATAAGTCAATGTTTTGTAGTTTTAAGGCATACCTTTGTTTCTTGACAAACCTTGTCTTGGGAGGCTCTCTTTCACTAATCAAGACAATAGAGGGAGAATGGTGATTAGTATTTAATATAATCAAAACTTAAATGAGCACATGAAACCAAAAACTGAAAGGAAATGAGATACTTATCATTGGGAGAAGTTGAGGGATCCCTCCAAAGCTTAAGGGATACCTATAAACTTATAAAACCAAGGGAAAATGTCTTTTCCAAAAATATGTTAAAACCTATAAATTCTAAACATCAAAAATAAAAAAAATAGAATATCTAAGACTAGAAGCAAAGGACTTAGTAGTGTAAGTCCCTTATACCAGATTCTTTAGGTTTGACTTTCTTTAGGTCTTCTTCTTCAACAACATTGGCTTGATCTCTTCTTGGATTATCGGGACAGTCACTCCTGTAGTGACCCTTCTTATGACATTGATAACATTCTATTTTGGACATGTCAACCTTCCTCTTTGGTCATTTCTTGAAGTTTCCTCTGTGTTGAGCAGCATAGGCATTTGACACTCTTTCAGGGTTGGCAACTAATGAAATTCTTAATTCTTCTTGACTGCAAGCGGTCCATTGTTCGTCAAAAGTGGGAGCTTCCTTCCAACTTTTGAGCCCTGCAGCAAATGCACCCCAAGTAAGTGGCAATGCTAGTATAGTAGTGATCACAAGTTCTTTCTTTGGAACAATTTCATCTATGGCCAAAAGATCTTTTTTGATTATTGCTATTTTCACAAAGGAGGAGGCCACTATATCTTCTTTAGTCATCTTTGTGGTCCTTAGTTCATTCTTCAAGCTTGCTACTTGACCATTGTTCTTAATAGTGAGTAACTTTGACAAGGCCTCATACATTTCTTGAGCATGGTCAATGTTGGTTATGAATGGGACAAGATTGTCCTTTATTCCTTTACCATTAGGTTCATGGCCACTAATTCCAAATCTTTGAACTTCACTTTATCAACATCACTGGAGTCTTTTGTAGGCTTCTTTACTTTTCCTTTTAGCAAGTCTAGTACCTTGTTCTTTTCAACGATGAGGTCAATCCTCTTCTTCCAAGATCTGTAGTTTGAGGCTCCTTCAAGTTTGTTCTCTCCCTTGATTGTGTTAGACATCTTCCTTGAATATAGTATACTTCTTCCTTGAAATAATCCTTTTGAATGATTCCTTGATCAAGTGCTTGAGATTGCCTTTAGTTTCTTTCTTCACCAAAGCTCTGATGCCATGTTAGAAAATCAGAAAGGAAAAAATATTTTCTTATACTTGATAATTACTTGTGATGTTCTTGATTTCTTATTATGTTTTTTTGTATCTTCTTTCTTTTAGTTCATCAAGAAATTACCGAAGCAATAACACATAAATCAATGGACACCACATATAGGCTCACAACTAGGGAAAACCCCTCTCTAGGGGAAAACCCAGCCAATAATTCTTCCTTCAATAGTTTTTCTGAGATATTCCAAGACTCTAGACCTTGACACAAACTTTCCTCCACACCAAGTCAGCCTTCTTCTTCTCTTGCAAATGATCCTACTTGACCTAACAACAACAGCAATGGTAGCAGTACTTTCTTCGACCCAACAACTTCGACCTAGCTTTGGAGACTTTGATCTTGACTGAAAGACTTCGATCTTCACTCGGAAACTTTGATCTTGGCCCAATACAACTTCTTGATTTAGCAGCTTCCTGTACTAACAACTTCGACCTATAGCAGCAACTATATGCAACAATAGGCTACGATATCAACTAGAGAACTTTGATCTTCCAAACCAAGGCATGAAAGAGAGATAGATACACCAAAATTTTAATTTATCTTCCTTCTCTTAGACCAAACTCACACTCCTTTCTCCTTCTTTCCTCCACTTCGCACTTTTTCCCAGCTTCAAGAGATATCGAACTAGCTTGTTGTGAGAGTGTTTCAAATGGAATTTGAATTGCTTCATTCATAGTCCTTGGGTGAGGTCGAATAACCCTCTTTGAGGCCGAATTGATCATCTTAAGACCGACTTTGTATGGAGGCAACATAATTCATATTTGACTCAATGCTTGACCCTTTTACATGATTCAAAAGCCCAAGAAGGGTCTCTTTGAAAGTACAATGACTATATTAACTTAGAATAAATCCTAGAAGTCCTCAATGGGGACTTTGAACTAAAACATGATGACCCAAGCATGAAACCCATGCTCTAGTAAGTCATAATAATAATAATAATAATTCTTCTTTTGACAAGTACATTACATGATGACTCAAATAGATTTAATGAAGACCAAACCTAGTTACATTTTCCAACAAGGAGAGGGTCCAAATTTTCCCCTTGCTCTTCTTCAGGGCATCATCCTATCTTGAGTTTTCTTAATTTGGCCTGAAATGTTAAGAGAGGTAGAGCTAGTGGATCATGGCCCAATTCCTAGATCCTTTCCCTTTGCACATCTTCCTCCCATTGCAGCTTCTTGCATTTGGATACAAGGGTTTTCCCATGTTTTCACACATAGATTTCATGTTTCTACTTTACCTCTTGTTCTTTGTATAGGAGGTTTTTTAGTAGTCCTGCTTTGTATTGATATCATTGTACTCAACAGTCCAATTGACCTACTTTTGTGGTCATTTGTTGGACATTAATATGATTATCTTATCTTATGAGCTAGAGGACAACTTCTACAAATTGGAGTTGCCTCCTATGTGACCACTTTTGGGGTGCTGTTTTCAGCCAAGAAATGAGACCTCCCCAACAACTCTCCCTCCTCATCCTTGAGTTGGCTGGCTTTGTATATCATAATGGGGACCCTGTACTCCATGTTCTCTTGTTTCCTTAGTTGCTTGGGTGCCTTCTAGGTCTCCTCCATTGTGTCTCCTTGTCTACTGGATATTCTAGAAGCTATGGGAGAAGCGATTATATGTCTAGGGTGTTCAATCATGTAGAGAAACAAGACATGAATGAGCTCTCTACTCATCCTTCTGTTAGTAGATATGGACTTTCTTTGTGTACAAGCAATATCAATATAGAGCAAGGATTAGTCTCCCCACAAACAAGTTCTAGATCCTTTATTACAGTCACAATACCCCCCACAAACAAGTTCTAGAACCTTCATTCCAGTCACAATACCTCTACAGTGTCTATTTTTCAATTTCTGCTCTATTGTGTTGTTTTACTCCAGCTTGGGCCATATGCCCCCTCCCACCTACATGTTTTTCCTATCACATGCCACTCTGTACCACCATGTAATTTCCATGAATGGTGATGGGTGGTGGTATGGGTAGGTCACTTTGCATCTTGAGCAGCACCCCATTGGGGTGGATGTAATATCATGTAGTTGTTTGGATTTACTAAGGTCATTAAGGAAGGTTTAATTAATATTTGTTAATCATCCAATTATGTCATTAAGTAGGTATTATGAACATTGTACTGGACTATATCAAGTGTGGAAGTTGCCACAATGATTGTTCTGGATGACATCATTATACATTGCATTCTTGATTATTATGCCACAAAGATCTATTCTCAAGTTGTTCAAGTCTAGTCAACACCGTTCTTCCTTTCTTTCCTCAAGATACAGTTTTCTTTGTGCTGCATGAGTGACCCTACAGAGTATAAGTAGAAAATTGTTCAAGTATTCTGCTTCCTAGGCTTTCCAACCTTTTAAAATTAACATTATTTGCTTAATCCATTCTGTCGATACTAATTGCATTATTTCTTGTTTGTGTTTAGGGCTCTATATGAGAGAGGTAGATTATTTTCTTCTCTTTTTGGAGTAAATCTCTGACAAACCATTCTTTCTAGTCACTTGCAAGTTTATTATTCAATCTGTTTGTGCTTTTAAATCCAAATTTTATGCCAAAGAGAATTCTTTCAATTCTTCTACAACCCTTATTGTGTTTCAGTCCCTTCCAGGTGCAGTGTCTTGTTGGGGTTTTGGACCTTTTCGTAGCAGCATATTTACAATACTATTAAATAGACAATGACTTGAATGATCCAAGTATTGACCTTCGAGTCTTAGGTCATTAAATGACCACTGATTTTACCTTCAACAAATTCCTGTGCCAGGAGAAACGAGGTTCTCTACAGCCCGAGCGGGAGGAGATCTTTGTTGGTTTGCATCCCCACCCGTTCTTGTGATGCTAAAAAATGAAAAAAAGAGTTGGCATCTATTTTCTTTTAATTACGATAACATAACAAAGCTGATTTTTTTTTTTTTTTTTTTCTTACCATATTTAAAAACTACTGTAATAAATTAGCATAGATAAATATTATATCCAGATCGATGAAGTACCAAAAGGAATGAAAAAACATTGAGGTTTTGCACCTCCAGTTTTTCTATTCCTCTTGGCATTTAATTGGTCTTGGTTTAATGTGGGTATATGCTAGCATTAATCAATGAGTAACAGAAATGCTGCGACATAGTGCAATCTCTCTCTCTCTCTCCCTCTTTTTTTAATTTCTCTCTTGTTACTGCAAAATTGCAAATGTCATGTGAGTGGTTTCATAATTATAATAGTTACATATTGATATAAGACAGAGGGTTCACGGACGGGATATTGACTTTTGATTATTTAGATTTTGTTGCAGTTGTGGTTTTCATGTTGGCTATAGCTGGACTGCTGTGGAAATCCAAGCTACATATATATTGTCTTGGATCGTCAGCTGCAATTGGGCTATTATTGGCTTGTTTTTGGCTTTATCACATGCTAAGGTACATTCAGTGAGCCTGTCTTCTTTATATTGAGCAATAATGATCATGCTATGTTTTCTTTTCATATTTTTACAAGGTAATTATGTTTATGACACTCTCCCTTAGAGTAATTTATATTTTCCTTTGTAGAGTATTGCTTTATAGAATTTTCTTTTTCACTATTGCATGCTATGGTTTTACAGAATTATATCTATTTTTGGTTCAAGTGTGTCCGTTTAGATTGTTAGTTTTTTTTCATGTAGACATTTGTGCTGTTTAGTCTCTACATTTCACACATTAGGTAATAAACTGGATATGTTTACAAAATATTGGAAATATAATATCAAATAAACTCCGAGTTAAAACAAAAAAGTACAGATACTAGTATATAATATGATATATTATGAAAAATGGTTCTACACATGACTTTATTCTATTTGGGACAACATAAATATCTATAAGGACATTTTCAAGCTCAACAAAATTCTAATATCTATGTTTAAGCTTTACAAATAGAAATTATAAAAAAGGTTATCTGATCAGAATTTTAGATATTGTACTTGGTCAATGATGACTTGCAAAGTTGGTGAAAGAAAAGGCATTGATATTACTCCTGTTGCACGCTTTTTGTCAAAGTTCCAAGGAAGCAGATATGCCAAGATTTTTTCAAAGGATTAGATCATCAATCATTAGTTTATTGAGTCTTTGTAAACCCACTCTACAAATTTGTAATGTAAATGATGTTAGTAAGACTGTTTATGCATGTAACAACCTAAGTAAACTTATTATTTTGGCAAGAGTTTGATTCTAGGAGGTTTTTGTCTCACTGATTCATTTGTGTTTCTAAACACGGATGGTTAGCAGAGTTTTTCCCTCCAGCCTCACCCGAAAGCTAGGGTGGAATTCTTCGTCAAAGTCTTAGGTGAGTCTTGTGTTTTAGTTGAGTCTTACGTAAAAGTGATTTGGGAATAGTTTGAGCTAATTGACTAAATTATTTTATTACAAATTACTTGGTCTACTAGATTATGTTGTGTCGCAAAATTGGGTGTGTAATTTGAGGGTCTATACTGAACTGGTGTTCCCCCTTTGAGGGTTGAATTGTAATTATTTTATGTAAAAAATATTTTAGTGCATGGTCCCTTATATTTAGACACCATGTCTAAAATATTCGAGGGTCGAAAAATATTTAATCCCCTCAAGTGTCAATTAATTAATTTTTCTGGCAAAAATTAAATTAATCCTAAACCAAAAAAGTAATTAATTAGAGCCAAATTTGAGTCTTAGAGAAATTTAATTCTACAAGTGGAAAAATTCGTGGGTATCAAAGAAATTAATTTTTGAAGGTCCCACACCAAGGGAATATTATAAATTTCAAGAAAAAATGGTCTTGGGCCTTGGTGGTCAAGTCAAAGTTAACATTTTGAGGAAATTAGCTCAAAATAATTAATTTTGAATTATTTTGAGCTAATAAAAAATAGGTTTAATGAGAAATTTGAAAATTCCTCAAAATAAATATTTTCAATGGCAGAGATTAAAAGATCATCAAGGATTTATCTATGGCTGAGATTATTTTGATAGGGGTCAAGCCAACTAGCCGTCATTTGTGTCTCAAGCCATCTAATGTTTTGGCTAATGTAATTTTGCAGAAAAGCTGATGTAATGCTACTATCTCGCTGGGATCGTTTTTTTGAATCATAATAAAGACTTTGGGGTACAATTCATGGTGTCTATTGTCTGCTGCAGTGTTGCGGGGGAGCACCCTCCCCCCCCTCCGCCCCCCAGATCTCGCTCCCAATCTGCGCTCCGGGCAGGAGCGACTTGTGAGCGGGTCGGCAGCGCACTCCCTAAAAAAATTTTCGCTCCTCGCCTTTTTGGGAGCGTTTTGCAAATAAGTTTTTAGTGGGGCAGCTTAATGATCAAGTCTATGGCCCTAGTATTGATATGCTATTCATGGTAATGTTTAAGAATATAAAGTAAAAGTGACATTCTCCTTAATCTTCATTTTCATCCTTTTACTTAAATTTTTAACATTACCATGAAATGACTCAGGATGTTTGAGAGCGGTTTCGTCCTCATTGGATTCCATATGGAGAAAGTAGAATTTTAGATTTCATTAAAAATCCAGTAGACTTATCAGTTTTTCAGGATTTTAGGATTGGGGGATTGCAATGTTTCCATTGAATTTTGTCTAGGGTATGGAACTCGTATTTAATCAAGAACACCAATCCCTCTATTTGCCTTGATGTTAGTGACATTGGTTGTCGAACTCCTCTATCATGACCCTCCTAAAAATGTACGCATCACTCAAACAAAATCTTGACTTGACCTGCTATGCTTTTTCTATCTTATGTTAATTCTTATAGGGTGATATTAATGACAAAGATCCCTATATAGATACAGAGGTAATGACAAAGATACCTCTGGATATTAATGCTTAGAGGGTGATATTAATGACAAAGATCTCGATTTTCCAACAAGACTAAAAAATTAGACAATTCTTGTGGTGGCAAGAGGCCCAAGCATAAGAAATAGATAATAGATTTACTTCTCTTTTCTATTTTCTAGTAGTTTTTATAACTATTGACTCTTTCATATTTGTTATGATATCTTTTTAAACAATATATGACAATTTAAGTTTGAAGATGGCAATTATAACTCATTAGTAATGAATTATGAATATGATGCTTCATGAAAGTTGAAAGTTGTTTCATTTCATTTCATTTTATAACATTTCATTTCATGTTAGATATTATTTGTTGTAATGGTTACACTTAGCTTACAAGTACAACTTTGGTGATCAATGATGATAAATGTTATATATTGAATTTTGAAAGCTTGAAACTTTAAGATTGATGAATCATGAGACTCAATATGTTGTATGTTACTATGTTACTAACTTGCGGACGTGGTTGATGAAAATTATAACTTCTAGATGATTGTTGTTATATGGTTCAATTTATGTTTTTTATGTTTTTTTATATCTAATTCATCATTCTACATGTTTTTGTTGACATATATGTATCAAAAATTATAAATTATAAAAATATATATATTTTTAAAAAATCGCTCTAGGATTCGCTCCCAAATCGGGAGCTTCTGAAAATGGTTGCTCCCGCTCCCGATCCCAAGTAACACTGGATGGGAGGCTCTTGGACCTTTGTTACACAGTGTCCTTAGTCTGGGACATGCTCCAACTGATGAGAGGAAAATTAAATTTACTGATAATGCTTGGAAATCTCGGATCCCTAAATCAATGGAGAATTTCTTCAAGAAGAATTTTTCTTGTTGTACCTTGTACTTGGCATCACGAGGATAAACTGCTACAACTCCTAGAAACCTTTGATATGTACCTCTGAAACCCCAATGAACTTGGCTTGCGAATGATATGGAATTACAAGCAATCTTCAGCTAATGCTAGCAATCAGACTCCTGGGAATTGACCAACTGGTATTCGCTCCACAAAGCTTTGCAATGCAAGTAACCAAAACTCTGAGCCACAAGTGCCAAACAATTGAGTTTCAAACCCCTGCCAAAGTGCAACAATAACCAAGTTCATGCTTTTGACCCTTGATGAAATTCGGCCTTCAAATATAATTCCTGCTACTCAAAATTAGTCTGCAAGAAGGGAAGAAGTTTGCCTTCAATGCTAGTCTATTACACCCTCCTTTTGGCAATGTTAATTAATAAAATTCAGCTTCTTTACACCAGAAAATTCTATGCTCGGCCCTCTTGCTGATAAAAATAATTGTGGTCCAAATGAGTAGATTTGGCCTCTTAAAGGACAGGAGCTTGGCCTTGATCAGAACTGAAACTGAACCCTTCAAATTTACAATGACATATTCACTCTTCCTTATGGGACAATAAACTACAAATTCCCTGTTGAATAGATCCGTCTATTGGAAGGAAATTGATCCCCTAACAGAGAGAAACTTGGCCCTTCTATTAATCACGAATACCACTTCAAGAAGACAATAATTTATGCTGAAGTTAGCCTCTCTGAGATTAGTTTCTAACAGTAAATAGATCTGCTTCAGGTAGCAATGAGATAATTTGGTAACACGCCCTCAATAGCAGGCACCCCTTCCTGAGAGGATCAATTCTATTAGAAAGGCGGGATTCAACAGGCAAGCAGGATAGGAAAGATTGTGGGAGTAGGAAGGAATAGACATGTGAGAGTTACTTTAGGAAGCATGGAGGACAAGGTTAGGATCTTAAAGAATAGAGGGCTTCTTAAAGGCACTTGTATCTACTTAGATGAAGACTTAACACTCACCCAACAAGAAGAAAGGAAGAAAGACTGGAAGAAAGTAAGGCAAGCAAGAGAAGCAGGAAAGTGGGCATGGTTGAAAAATGGGAAAGCCCGAGTCACTGATAGATTAGCACACAAGAAATAGGGATTCGGGGCCCCACGGGAGTACCTAAACATGGTAAGTAGGAATTGCAGAGGTTATTCATGGATGAAACGACCCAACTAAAACAGTGAAATGTCCCAGCTAATTTTTTTTTTTTTTTTTGTTACAGCAATTACAACCGGAACACAAACACCTTGAGATTTCAATTTAATCCACACACACATCACTGATGTTCATTTCAGGAAATAACACCACATTTATATACTTTTAATCTAATCAACACATACATCATTGATGTTCATTTCAGGAAATAACACCACATTTATATACTTTTAATCTAAGGTCAAGTAGTAACGAAATACACATGTACCATACACCGGAGAGGCGAGATTTCGCTTGCTCTGTTGTCGTTGATATTTCCTTGTTGCTGATCCGTCTGCGAGTGTATGATGACGCACTTGATCCGAAAACGAGACCCACCTGTTAACCTCCCAGCCTACTCCTTGGGTACTCTTCTTCCCTACGGACCCCCGAGCTGCAATGGGGTCGTACAATGGAGGAAGAATCTAGTTGGCAGAGGAGAGCAACCTTAGCTCAAGAGTCCCCTCTCTAAAAAGAAATCCTCTACCTCACCAAACTCACTATAGCTTCGTAGTCACTGCTTTGACCTCATATCATCCATCCAACAATAGGGTTCCCAAAAAAGTCCCCTCTCTCATGGCCTGCCCCTTCTTTTATAAGATTTCTCATAGATGACACTTGGCATGTCATGCATAATTATAATATTTTGTTTTTTTAATAGCTTGATTATTCACCTACCCATGTGTCATCCTCTCATCAAGAGTCACCCAAAATTATTTACTTATCTTTTTAATTAAAACTAATATTTTCCTCACCTCACAAGATTCCTATTTCTACTCTTAGTTGTCTCTTTATTCCCCCCTTGTATTCCTTAAATTGAGTTTATTACTTGGAGTCAATTAATGAGTTAAGATTTTATCCCCAATCTACTTTCTAAATTAACTCAGGTTATCTCTTAGAGGGATATTCTTATGCTGGTTGATGCCACATGGAGCTTCTCTACATTTCTCTAAATTTAATTTAGTTTTTTCTTATTTTAATTCACCTTCCTCTTTTCTTAATTAAGTTTAATTGGTTTAGGATTAATCTTTATCCTTACAATATGTTTGTCTTCCCTTTTTATCTAAATAAACCACCTCATTTACCTAGCATTTTCCAACATGGGGAGGGTAGAATTTTAAGGTACTCTATTTATTTTTTCCCTATGATCCTCCTTATTCCAAGTTTTATTTTTGATTTAATTTCCATGGTTTCTAATCATCATTTTCCTTTGGAGTAACTTTACCTAGTTTTCCTTCCTTCCTTATTTTTATTTATTATTATTTATTTTTTTATGATTCCAAGGGTGCCAAGTTTGGTTGTGCCCTTCAGGAACTTCCCTAGAAGTTCCAAGGGTGCCACATTTAACAGTTTAATTGTGATGCCAAGGGTGCCAAGTTGGTCGTGCCCTTCAAGAATTTCCCTGAAATTCCAAGGGTGCCACACCACTTGCCCTTCAAGCATCCAGTGACTATGAGGGGAAAATATCGTGCAACGTCATAGACCGCTATCGTCTCTCATGTTGCCTGCTATAGTGAGACTAATGGTGCCGGGGATCAAGGAATCCGCCTTGATGCGCGCCCCCCAGTAGGTTCCTCATGAGCGACCAACCTTTGGGACCTGCCCTCATGGCATCGTGATCTTCAAGGCGAAGGTGTTTCAACTCTTCCAGCCCAAGTCATGGCGGGAGTGTTGGTGGGTGAGATCAAGGACTCTGTCCCACCCCTCCCATGTAGTTCCATCTACCTGTACAACCCCATCGCCCATATGTGAGTCATTCAGTCAAGCAACAAATCTGTGCCTGCAACCATTAACATATCATCAACATATAGTTAAACATATATGGCAGATTTCAAGATCGACTTAGACTTTAAAAGATAAAATAATATGTATTTTCATCAAACCAGGTGTCATCGACGTGTCAAAGCGAGCGCCTCTGATCGTTTCCTGCCATACTCAAAAATCATTAGCAACAAGGTTTCTCACTATTAGTCCTTATCATAATAGCATCATTAACAATTTCTGGTCTTTCACATCATTGTCCATTATAAGCTTGAACTAATGGAAGTAGGTAACAGAGGGTGCCATCCCTCATGGCTATCATCATTTATCATAAATGGAAACATACATATTCATAAAGCCATCAATATCGTAACATCATAGAAATATACCTATCTATCAATTTATCATCATTATTGTTTTAGTAGAGTGCATGCATATTCTTTACTACCCTCATCATAAATTCAAATACTAACTTAACTATTTCATGATGCAATCATCGGAATACTGATAGATAAGATACATAACCATTCATGCCATCATAAAATCAATCATAACCATGAATATCTCAAATAATATTGTCATGGGCCTGGATCCTCAACCTGAGGTCCTCAAAGAATAAAGTGCGGGCCTTATGGCTAATTAAATGTTTGCGTCATATCACTGTCAGTCAACTAGAGCGGGTACTACATACACCCCCTCTTAAAAATAGACTTCGTCTCGAAGTCCCTGGAATAGGTAAGGAAAACTGTGACGCATCTCCTCGGCATCCTCCCAAGTAGTTGAACTGGGACTATAATGGTCCCACTGGACCTTGACCTGGTCCACTAACCATCGTCTAAGCTGCAGACTTCTCTGGTCCATTATGAAAACTGGTTCGGTCATCACTGCTCCCTCGTCTGAGACCTGCAAATGACCCAAGTCAATAATATGTGAAGGATCTGAAATATAATGACGTAAAACAGAAACATGAAACACATCATGCATACGTGCTAAAGATGGAGGTAAGGCAAGCCTATATGCCACCAACCCTTTCCTTTCTAATATTTCAAAAGGTCCCACAAACCGTGGAGACAATTTTTCTCCTTTTCCAAATTTTATAGAGCTTTTTTTGGGGCCTTACTCTCAGGAACACCCTATCCCCCACTTCATAACTTCGGTCTACTCGATGAGCATCAACATAGCTCTTTTATCTATCTTGAGCTTCCTTTAGCCTCCTCCTAATCATGGTCATTTGTTCTTCCATTTCTTGCACCACCTCAAGTCCTATTAGTACTCGGTCTTCTAGTTGATCCCAACTAAGAGGTGTTCTGCAAGGTCTTCCATATAAGAACTCAAATGGCGCCAACTTGATGGAACTTTGATAATTATTATTGTAAGCAAATTCTACAAGTGGTAAAAACTCCTCCCATCTCTTTTGTTGGTCCATCACATACATTCGAAGCATGTCTTCAAGGATTTGATTTGTCCTCTCTGACTACCCATCTGTTTCTGGGTGATAAGCAGTGCTGAAGTTCAACTGGGTTCCCAAAGCTTCTTGGAAACTGGTCCAAAATCTTCCAGTAAACACTACTCCCCTGTCGGATATGATCTTTCTAGGCACTCCATGTAATCTCATAACCTCATTAATAAAAACCCTCGCAATTTCTGGGGCCTTATATGTAGTCTTAACTGGTATGAAATGGGCGCTTTTGGTCAACGTGTCCACTACCACAAATATGGAATCATGTCTTCTTGGGGTCATTGGTAGTCCCACAATGAAGTCCATTGATATAACTTCCCATTTAGATTTTGGTATCTCATGGGACTGTATAAACCTGCCGGATGCCTGTGTTCAGCTTTTACTCGCTGACACTCTAAGCATCTTGCGACCAAGTTCACGATGTCCTTCTTCATCCCTTTCCAAAAGAATAGTGGTTTCAGATCCGCACTCATCTTCTTGACACCAGCGTGTGCCATGTATACAGCGCGATGAGCTTCATTTAAGATTAATTGGTGTATCTCTTCATTCGGTGGTACATATATCCTTCCCCGAAATCGTAGTAGCCCATCATTATCAAAAGAGTATTCTTCATATTTTGGGACCCTCATTTCCTCCTCCCTCAAACTTTTGCTAACCTCCTGATACCAGGTGTCTTTAATTTGTAATTCAAGCAGTTTCTCCCTCAAGTTTGTCTTCAAGGGGATTACTGAAAATATCCGCGGCCTCCTACTTAAGGCATCAGCCACCCTATTTACCGTTCCTTTGATGTAAGTGATATCAAAATCATATTCACTAATTAGCTCAGACCATCGTCTTTACCTTGCGTTTAAGTGATCTTGAGTGAATATGTGTTGTAGCCCACAATGGTCAGTCCTAAGATCAAACTTCCTTCCTAGAAGGTAGTCTCTCCAAATCTTTAGTGCATAAACAATTGCTGCCATCTCTAGATCATGCGTCGTGGGTTCTGAGTTTCCTTGATGCATATGCTATTACTCTTCCCTCTTGCATCAACACACAACCCAGTCCTTCTTTAGAGGCATCAGTGCAAACCAAAAATTCTTGCTCCATATCTGGTACCTTCAAAATTGGTGTTGTCGTTAATAACACCTTTAATCGTTGAAATGCCTCTTCACATTTTTCAGTCCAAATGAATTTCTTGTTCTTTCTTTGGAGCTCGGTAATGGGGCTTGCTATTTTCGAAAACCCTTCGACAAATCTTCTATAGTACCGTGCCATGCCCATGAAACTTCGTATTTCATGAACATTGGTTGTTGTTGGCCATTCCATGATGGCTTCGATCTTTACTGGGTCCACTGCGATACCCTCCCCAGAGATAATGTGTCCAAGGTAATGAATCTTGGTTTGGTAAAAGGAACACTTTGACAACTTCCCGAACAGTTGGTTTTCTCTAAGACATTGCAGGACTATCCTCAAGTGTTCATCATGCTCTTTTGGGGTTTTTGAGTAGATCAAAATGTCATCGATAAAGACTTGTACAAACTTGTCTAAGCAATCTCGAAATATTCCATTCATCAAGCTCATGAAAACACCCGGGGCATTTGTCAGTCCAAAGGGTAAAACTGCAAACTCATAATGCCCAAATCTTGTTTTGAATGCTGTCTTTGAAATATCTTCTTCTTTGATTCTCAAATGATGATATCCCGACCTCAGATCTATTTTTGAAAACACCGTGGCCCCTCTCATTTGATCAAATAAGTCATCTATCATTGGCAAAGGGTATTGATTCTTTATCGTTACCTTATTCAACTGGCGGTAATCAATGCATAGTCGCCAAGACCCATCCTTTTTCTTAACAAAAATCATTGGGGCTCCCCATGGAGATATGCTAGGTCGTATGAACCCCAAGTCCAATAATTCCTTTAATTGGATCTGCAATTCTTTTAGCTCTGGAGCCGACATCCGGTATGGTGTCTTTGCAATAGGCTCTGTGTCGGGTTTAAGGTCGATGGTGAAATCAATTTCCCTTTTTGGGGGTAGCCCGGGTAGTTCTTGGGGAAATACATCCTTAAATTCGACAAGGAGAGGGTGTTTATCAAAATCTTCAAAGTCATTTTTTTCGTTAAGAGTTACCACTGAGAACAATTGACATCCCTTTCGCCTAAATTTCATTAGTTGCATGGAGGAGATGAACCTCAGGGACACCCCTCGGTTCCTTCCCCTTAATGATTTTCTTAGGCCGTCATCGTTGGTGAAATGTAGAATCTTGTCCTTGCAATCTAAGAGCGCCTCATGCCGCTCCAACCAATCCATTCCTATAACTACGTCATAACCTCCTAGAATTGTCGAGTACAAGGATACCTTGGTCTTACATACCCCCAAGTCCACCTCACAATCCTTTACCATTTTTCCTACATTTCTTTTCATACCACAAGCCATTTCTACATGTCTAAATTCATACTGAGGAGTTGCTTTATGTTTAATCAATGATAATGCATTTATAGAAATAAAAGAATCAGTAGCTCCTGGATCTATTAAAATGACAAAACTCGTACCATCAATATTACCTGAGGTTTCTAACACAGTGGACTGGTGTTCGACCTGGCGATTGTTCACCGCTGCATGGATGCGATGAGCCTTCCCCAGATCTCCCACTGTAGTTACATTCTTAATTGAGTTGGAATTACCTGTCTTTTTAGGGCAATCCCTCTCGTAGTGAGGACCCCCACAAGTCCAACACCCCTTCCTAGGGGCTTGGATCCTACCAACTGAACTATGAGCTGGTCTAAAAATCCGCTGGAAAGAGGATTGGTGCTGAGGTTGTGTGACTTGGTGCTGTCGCATAGGCCGATGCAGTGGTGGCTGACGAGCTTGTTGCGGTGCCCTGCGCGGATGCTGAGCTGGATGCCTATATGGTGTTCTTTGATTTCTTCCTGAACACTTTTGATGATTTAGCGCGGGGCCCCCTTGCCAAGTTCTACGCTCCATAACAGGTACTCTTGATTCTGTGGGCCTTGTAGACTTACTATGCTCACTGCTTATGATTTCCTCCTCTGCAATGATTGCCCGCTGAACTGCCTCGTGCAAGGTGCGAGGCATTAGGATTCTAACCTTTGTCTGAATGTTAACATTTAATCCATACACAAATTTGTTCACCTTTAGCTTCTCTGAGTTTAAATGAGGGGCATAACGGAGTAATTCCATGAAACGTGCCTCATATTCTGGCAGGGAGCGGTTCCCCAAGTTTAATGAATTGAATTCATTTAGCTGTCTCTCGAGGAACTCTTCTGACAGGTAGCGTTCTCTAAATTTTTCTTCAAATAGCTCCCAAGTTACTTTTGATATATCCATTCCCAACTGGGTTAATAATGTCTTCCACCAAAGTAGTGCGCTTCCCTTTAGCTGGAATATACCCATATTAGCCTTCATGTTTGAGGTGTAGTTTCTTAGGGTAAAACACATAGCCATGTTTTCCAACCATGCCTCTGCGGATTGACCATCAATGGAACCCCGCAACTTTGGAAATCTTACTTTTTCCAGGTCTCGACGTACATCGTTTCTTGTGGTATCTTGGGGTGTTTCATTTTGTATGACCGGTCCTCCATGCTCCCGTTCCAAACGGTTTATTAATGCCTCAGACATGTGTTGGAAAGATCTCATTAAGTTCAACACTACTCCCGCTGGTATTTGTTCCTGTGTAGAGATGTTTCCCCCCTCATTAGGTGGGGTGGTAGGAGTAGGCTGTTGTGGTAGCGCCATGTTGTGCCCTTTCGCTGCCCCACTCCTTCTGGTACTTCTCCTAACCATGGTTCACACACACCTGCCACAGTGTAATATGGTAAAAACTAATCAACTAAAAAATTTATTTTACATGATTGGTTCTTCAATTTATTGTTATTAAAACATACATTAAGGATGCATTTCAAAACTTTTTTGGCTTAAGTAAACCCATAATATTCAATTTCCTTTCAAAATTTATTTATTTAACTTCAACATTAATTAATTCTTAGTTTGTAAAAAGTATAGGTATTACACGATTAAAATAAGGATTGTAACATCACTACAACGTATTGTGTAATACGATATTTAAATACCAACACAACAATTGTTAAAATAATATCCACCCAATTCCTCAACAATTATCAATTTAAGATGTTTTACAATATATCATCATTAAGATTTCTGCTGAAACAAAATATTTGCAGATTTTTGCTTCACTACCTTTTATGCTTAGCAAGCGTTACTTACGGAAAAAGCATATAAAAGACACTACAAAAACCAAGAAACCATACACGTTTACTGTCTATCAGATTTCAGTATTTGTTATTTATATAAACTATCAAATACAATATGTTTAAACATGAATTAGTAACATGCAAATCTCCGATGTTTGCACAGGGTAAATCATCAATTGTGGTGAGAGCTCTGCAGAATACCAATATAGTAAATACAATTTCATAACTTCAAATAATTTCAATATAGAAAGTCCTAATTCAAGCATTTATTTTTTTTCATGAAGTTTAGGAAATAAACTCTTACACCATAACAATCAAGATCAATAGGCAATTACAAGATCTGTTAGGATAAGGGCAGTCCCCGATACATAACCGCCCGCCATAATATATGTTAAATATTGCAGCCAGAATTATAGAGAATGTCTAGATTGGTCATTAATCATGAACATTGGAATCTTTCACCTCATGAAATAGCCATCACTCAGAACATTGGATGTTGCGCTGTTAAAGGAAACACTCAAGTCCCACAGCAAAACAAATCTAGGAAATGGCTACATTTATCCCTCCAAGTGCCTTACCAAGCACCTTCTGAGTTATAATACCAGATACAACTCTGAAGTGGAATTCAAGATGGAAAAATTGTAGTTATTATAATGTATCCACGTACTTCAGGACACTAAGGCATGAATCCATACTAGATGTTCAATGAACAATTGAAAAAGAAAGGAATTTTTGGACAATTAATATAATACAAACTGAAAACAAATTTAAAATTGGATCGAATCCCATTAGAATCATTAAATCAATTTATGATGGTTGCAACAAGGTAGTTTTTAACTATTCATATACTCTGCCTTTGTCTGTGTACGCAGTGTCTATATATATATATATGAATGATTGTATCTTTATCTATCTCTCTACATGTTTATGTTTCTCTTGCTATCGATCTATCTTATCTCTCTATCTGTCTCTCTGCCTGTCCACCTATCTGTTTGTGTAAATATATCTATCTATTTGCCTGTATGTCTGACTATCAATGTCTTTGGTTGTTTCTTTTTCTTTTTATCTCTGAACATGCCGACAATGGTGTATGATATTTCACATCAGAACTTCAAACTAGGATACTCGGTATCTAAACTTGTAGGGCTTGCTCTATTTCAGAATGATAGTTCCAAGGCAAAATGCATTTCCAATGATGAATTGTCTCAATGTTTTCCACTATGGACTAACTACCACAAATGACAAAGTAGCTCTATTATCCCATATGTGCCAAATCATGACATTGCTGGATGCAAATCTTGTTTCACTAACTTTACGAAAATAGAGCTTGGCATATTGTTTGTACATTCTGAGCATGCTAATGGTTTATAATAAAAATTTACATTGTTTTTGCTTCATCACAAAAAATTTCATCCAAACATGATACAACTTCAACAATCATTTGAGAAACCCTTTTCTGGTTTTCATTCTCTAAGATTTCTGCAGTAATGGCTTTTGCTTTACAGAGCTTTTCTGTGGGATAGGGTCGCTGCAAGTTATGTGAGATTCTTGTGGCACTGTACTTCTGAGTTATGCGAGATTTTTGAAATCATCTAATTTGTGGTCCAAAAATATATTGTATGCAAGGAATATGTTAATATGTCGTAAGATCTCAGAGTATGTTACAGTAAGGTATAAAATCTCTCAGAAAGTACCAAAAACTTCAAGCTACTCTACTTCAGACTGAAAATTTCAAACCCAAGGAATCTCAGTTAAGAGTTATCTTAGTGAATGGTAAAGTCATCATTCAATTGGTTTCTTGTTCATCATGAAGCTCGAAGTCTTATCAGATTCTTAAGCCAGATTGCAGAAGACCGAGAAGGCTTGAATGATACGAGGCTAAATGACTTTATCAATGACCTCAGATCAACCTCTATTAGAATCTCAAGACTCGTTATAGGGTTCAAGTAATCTCTGGAAATCCGAAGTTCCTCAGGAAATGAGTGAAGGGTCAATGCCCTTGTCTAAGATCAAATTCCATTAAATGACACAACCAAATCTTAGAAGATCAAAGTTTGTTAAAGAAGTTCGAATCAATATGTCTTTGTCTCATTACAGGCAGGCCGAATTTAATCTTGTACTGAAACTCATCAAGCTTGATTGAATTTCTGAGACATTAAAATTTCTGTAATCAAGGAAAAATAATTCTACATCACTAATAGATCGGCATACCTTTTGCACATGATAAGGGCAGAAGATGAGAGTGCCTCAGGGTAAAACGTCATCAACAAGAGATTGCAAAGCATGAAAAATCTGTTAATGCTTAACGCACAGTGGATTAGCTGAATAAAGCAACAACCAACTTCTGTCCTGCTTGCAAAATAACAAGCTTTCTCGTGGTAGTATCTTGAACTGTTTTCCCTTGGTAGGATTACCGTGTTCGTTAAGCCAATTTCAAAGTGAAAATTTTAATATATGTAATTATTTAAAACTAGGAAATGTTTAACCTGTTTATTTTATAAATGATTTCTATGAATATTTGGTAAAGATGCAAATTGATGGAACAACCAGATTTGGGATCCACATTGGCGCAGATCGAAAGAGCGCCGAGAGAAGTTTGGTTAACAGATAGTAATTCGTTTGTGCGATGAGAGAGCGCTACCTAACTGTCGATCATTTCAAGGTAAGGCTGTTATGACTCACATATGAGGGAAAAAGCGGTGCAACAGAGAGATTTGATTTAGGGAACAATGGGGTCACTATGAATCCAGAGAGATTCTTCCTATGGGATAAGTCGCAGCGAGGGTTTGATCACAACTCTGATACATACAATGAAATGGTGAAATCGCAGTTAGAAAGAGAGATTTCAAGTTCGTGGCTCACCTTTTAGCCAAAATGAAGACGGATGGGGGGTTTCGGCGTTGCAAACATTTGCATTTTTGAATGAAGACGATAGCGTTGTGGACAACATGTTGCAGGAATTTTTTTTTTTGAATGAAGCTTCCGGAGCCAAGGGATGCATATGATGTTGTTGTTTTCTACTTTTGTGAAGCAAATCGTTTAGAATTGGCATTGGCTGCAATACAAGGGATGATTCGTCTAGGTTACCGACCTAATCTGTAGATTTTTGTTGCTTTCTCGAATGCTTGGTGCGAGCAGACAAGAATATGAAGACCTGAAGAGATTCTAGAGAAAAATGAGGAAATTTGGGTATAGACTTGATTGCAATACCTGCAATCTTGTTTTGAAGGCTCTTTCAGAAGTAGGGAAAGTCGATGAGGCCTTTGCCCTCCTTGACTCGATGCGGTTGGCGGGCTGTGAGCCGGATTCTCAGAGCTATGACGTATTGATTTGGGGTGCCTGCGAAATCGGAGATGGAGATGGGGTATTGCAATTGCTCCATAGAATGACAGTGGACGAAGGCTTACTCTCAGACAAAAGACTTACACTACTATTATTTGGGCACTTGATAGGATTGGAGATTGTGTAAAAGCTTATGGAGTTATTACATTTTTAACGTTTTTTTTTTAAAGACGTTAATAAAACAATATTAAAGAGACACAGATTTTGACTTGTTTTTCTCATTATCCCCATGAATTTGGCCCGTTTTGATGAGAACCTTTTTGTTCAGTTGGCTATTCAAGATCTGGTACACGGAAACATTCTGAAGCACTATTCAAACCTACAACGCCGAATATTGCAGTAGTTTTGAAGAGGCTTTATTTATTAAAAGCACTTTAAAAAATGACAGAAACTTAAGCAAACTTTAACCGAATCGAAAAATAAATCAAAAGGTTTTATCATATAATAATTGTTCTTAGGCCCAGTGTGTGAACCTACGCTCTGATACCAAGTGAAACGACTCAACTAAAACAGTGAAATGTCCCAGCTAAATTTATTTATTTATTTATTATTATTTTTTTTTTATTTACTAGAATTACAACCGGGAACACAACACCTTGAATTCATTTTATTCCACACCACATCACGATGTCATTTCAGGAAATAACACCACATTTATATACTTTTAAATCTAAACAACACATACATCATTGATGTTCATTTCAGGAAATAACACCACATTTATATACTCTTAATCTAAAGTCAAGTAGTAACGAAATACACATGTACCGTACACCGGAGAGGCGAGATTTCGCTTGCTCTGTTGTCGCTGGTATTCCTTGTTGCTGATCCGTCTGCAAGTGTATGATGACGTGCTTGATCCGAACACGAGACCCACTGGTTAACCTCCCAGCCTACTCCTTGGGTACTCTTCTTCCCTGCGGACCCCCGAGCTGCAATGGGTTGTACAATGGAGGAAGAATCTAGCTGGCAGAGGAGAGCAACCTTAGCTCAAGAGTCCCCTCTCTAAAAAGAAATCCTCTACCTCACCAAACTCACTATAGCTTCGTAGTCACTGCTTTGACATCATATCATCCATCCCACAATAGGTTTCCCAAAAAAAAGTCCTTTCTCTCATGGCTTCTTGCCCCTTCTTTTATAGGAGTCCTCATAGGTGACACTTGGCATGTCATGCATAATTATAATATTTTTCTTTTAATTTAATACTTGATTATTCACCTACCCATGTGTCATTCTCTCAGCAAGGGTCACCCAAATTATTTACTTAACTTTTTATTTAAAACTAATATTTTCCTCACCTCACAAGATTCCTATTTCTTCTCCTAGTTGTCTCTTTATTCCCCCCTTTTATTCCTTAAATTGTGGTTATTACTTGGAGTCAATTAATGAGTCAAGATTTTATCCCCAATCTACTTCCTAAATTAATTCAGGTTATCTCTTAGAGGGATATTCTTATGCTGGATGATGCCACATGGAGCTTCCCTATATTTCTCTAAATTTAATTTATTTTTTTCTTATTTTAATTCACCTTCCTCTTTTCTTAATTAAGTTGACTTGGTTTAGGATTAATCTTTATCCTTACAATATGTTTGTCTTCCCCTTTTTTTTTCTAAACCACCTCATTTACCTAGCATTTTCCAACATGGGGAGGGTAGAATTTTCAAGGTACTCTATTTATTTTTTTCCTATGATCCTCCTTATTCCAAGTTTTATTTTTGATTTAATTTCCTTGGTTTCTAATCATCATTTTTCCTGTGGAGTAACTTTACCTAGTTTTCCTTCCTTACTTATTTTTATTTATTATTTATTTATTTATTTATTTATTTATTTTAATGATTCCAAGGGTGCCAAGTTTGGTTGTGCCCTTCAGGAACTTCCCTAGAAGTTCCAAGGGTGCCACATTTAACAGTTAATTGTGATGCCAGGGTGCCAGTTGTCGTGCCCTTCCAAGATTCCCTGAATTCCAAGGCTGCCACACCACTTGCCTTCAAGCATGTCCAGTGACTACCGGAAAAGGGGGAAAAATATCGTTGCAACGTCATAGACCACTTCGTCTCTCATGTTGCCTGCTATGTGAGACTAATTGGTGTCGGGGATTCAAGGAATCCGCCTTGCATGCGCGCCCCAGTAGGTTCCTCATGAGCGACCCAACTTGGGGAACCTGCCTCATTGGATCGTGATCTTCAAGGAAGGTGTTTCAACTCTTCCAGCCCAAGTCACGGCGGGAGTGCTAGTGGGTGAGATCAGGGACTCTGTCCCACCCCTCCCATGTAGTTCCATCCACCTGTACAACCCCATCGCCCATATGTGAGTCATTCGGTCAAGCAACAAATCTGTGCCTGCAACCATTAACATATCATCAACATATAGTTAAACATATATGGTAGATTTCAAGATCGACTTAGACTTTAAAAGATAAAATAATATGTATTTTCATCAAACCAGGTGTCATTGACGTGTCAAAGCGAGCGCCTCTGACCGTTTCCTGCCATACTCAAAAATCATTAGCAACAAGGTTTCTCACTGTTAGTCCTTATCATAATAACATCATTAACAATTTCTGGTCTTTCACTTCATTGTCCATTATAAGCTTGAACTAATGGAAGTAGATAACATAGGGTGCCATCCCTCATGGCTATCATCATTTATCATAAATGGAAACATACATATTCATTAAGCCATCAATATCGTAACATCATAGAATATACCTATCTATCAATTTATCATCATTATTCTTTTAGTAGAGTGCATGCATATTCTTTACTACCCTCATCATAAATTCAAATACTAACTTAACTATTTCATGATGCAATCATCGGAATACTGATAGATAAGTTACATAACCATTCATGCCATCATAACATCAATCATAACCATGAATATCTCAAATAATATTGTCATGTGCCCGGATCCTCAACCTGAGGTCCTCAAAGAATAAAGTGCGGGCCTTATGGCTAATTAAATGTTTGCGTCATATCACTGTCAGTCAACTAGAGCGGGCACTACAATGGAGAAGGGGACTGGGGCTGGGGTCCATAGTTGAGAGTAAAGACATTATTTTCCTTATGGAAACACAAACACAATGGATGTAGAATTCTAGACTTCGAAGGATACACTAAAATCTTTGTTTGGAACGAAGAAACTAAATCAGGCAAAAGGACATGGAGGAATAACAATCCTAATAAAAGAAATATGGACCAGGACTATAAAATTGGAGAAAGAAGACCCAAATAAGCAATTATGTGGCTGAAAATAATAGATATGGATGCAAAAATATGGTTGGCTGCTTGTTATTTTGCGCCAAAAAGCTCAACATTCTACAAAAAAAGGAACCTAGATAGCGAAAACCCGTATGCAACATTGAAAAAGGATATTTCAAAGTTTAGCACTAAGGGAGAAATATTCTTAATTGGTGGTTTTAATGCTAGAACAATAAATAATCAATCTATTCAGTTGGGCAGCGATGTGGGAGAGGATAACAATGGCTTAGATAGAATGAAGAGCACCCTTGGAGGAGGACATCACAAAATGGGAAAGGGAAGGTTTCACACTTTTGAGCAAAACTATTAGGCCTCTGTAGCCTAAATGACATGGTTATATGTAATGGCATGAAAAATTGGCCGAAGTCCAATAGTATTACCTGTAAAACATACAACAGGAAAACATAGTAGACTATGTTATATGCTCTCAAAGGTCTATTTCCAAGTTGAACTTTAATATTGAGTGCTGCCATATAGAGCTAGACTCTGACCATTTGCCTCTTCTTATTAAGCTTGATATAAATATAGAAGATCGAAAGGGGGAACATCCCCATCATTCACACAAGAAATTTTATGAGCATGGGAGAATTATCTTAAACCAAGAAAATCAAGAGCTCTTTAGTGTTTCTCTTAAAGAACACCTCCAGCTAGCCAAAAACAACAATAGGGGCTGCAAGGATAATGAAAGAGATAAAAGATATATATGCAATAATATGTTGATTCCCTTAATACACAAAGCTTTAAAGGCATGTAAGAGATCTAGGCCTCTAAATAGGATCTCAAACACCTTCCTAGCTAATCCTTGGTATGATAAGGAATGCAAGGATGCGAAAAGATTTGTCAAAGAAAAGTCAAGCACATAAAACAAGATTATATATAAACAATTGATAAAATAAAAAAAAGAAATTTATGTGATTTCAAGAAGGAAGGAATTAATTTCTTTTGGGAAAACATAATCCCAAATGTTTCTGGAAGGAGCTACAACAAAAGAAAAAACGAATAGGAAACAATATCATAGAGGCTCAATGGTTAGACTATGCAAAACTTCTATATGAGAGGACAAATGAGAAAAGTAAGCCTTCCATAATTGTCTCCTCAACAGAGCTATTTTTGGTTGCTAATATTGAACAAGGTATAAAGAAACTGGCAAATGGCAAAGCACAAGACATTGACAGTTTACAGGTAGAATTTTTAAAATGGGGAATGAAGCTTCTAGTCCTACACATCAAGGAGATATTCAACAAAGTCGATCAAGATATCTTTCCGATTGAGTGCACAACTAGTGTTGTTATACCTCTTCAAAAAACCAATGACATCAATAACCCTTCTAACTACCATACTATTATGATCAGCCCTCTCCTTGGGAAACTTTTTGGGAGCATGCTAGAGCACAGAATCAACGAATGGGTAGAAGAAGAGGAAAAAAGAGAAAAGGGACAGGATGGCTTCAGGCCTAAACATTCTACCATTGATCATTGCATCACTCTAAGACACTTCATTGAAAAAGTTTTGGACGACCAAGGTGGGGAGGCATTTTGTTCATAAGTTCCCCAAGGAATATAGGGCAGTTGTTCATAAGTTCTATGAGTGGGTTAGAGCCAAAATCAGAACAAAAGAAGGCATGTATGAATGTTTTAACAGTGACATAGGAGTCAAACATGGATGTCCTCTTTCCCCCACATTGTTTGATTTATATATTGATAAGCTTGAAGAGTGGATAAACAATATCGAAGGAGAAGGCATCCAACTAGCAAGATATGTGGTGAAGCTACTTTTATATTAAGATGACCTTATTCTTATCGCTAAATCGACACTATGTTTAAGAGAACACTTGAAAGCTTTGGAACTCTTTTGTCAAGAGGTGGGAATGTAAGTAAATACCGACAAAACTGAAGTCATGATTTTCTCTTTGAAAATAAAGAAACATCAAGTTACTTTTCTCTTTGAGGGAAACCCCTTGGAGACGGTAGATGAGTACAAGCATTTAGGAATTGATTTTCACTATAGGCTTAGATGGGAGACATGTAGATCAAAGAGAATCCAAGGAGGGTGGAAAGTCTCTTACTTGTTGGCATTACGATACAGGTTTTGTCCTTGATGGCAACTCACATAGATGACAGTTCATAGTGCAGTAGGAAACAACAAAGGATTACAGATTAGACTCCAGAGATTGAAGAAAGGGAGTGGTTTAAGAAGTATATGCTGATTCAATTTGTCCAAGCAGCGTATACACGTGGGTTAACAGAACAAAATAAGCGTATACGTATGCACGCAATTTCATAGAAGGAAAAGCGCATATGGGATGGAAAATTAAGGATAATGAATACCAAGGGTTCCTACCATGGTATTGGCCCATGGTAATGAGTGCATTGATACCATCAAAGAATACCAACAACATAACTATGGTTTTGGTCCGAGGTATTGACAAAGGATCTAAGTATATAAGGAGGAGAAGATCAAAGGGCTATGTGTGCAAGTAATGAATATCTTATGAAGAGTTAGATCAAAAGCAAATATGCATGTTATGGGTTTCTGGTGCTTTGCTTGATCTGAACTAAGTATGCACATAAGAGGTTGATGATGGTTGAGATCTGACGATAGATCGGGTTCATAAGACCTGAAATTAATTATCATTATGTGGTCTGATAATGGATAGTCTAGATCTGAATGCTAACACATGTTTCATTTTGTAAATGTTATGATTTGGGTATGACCGAAGTATGGAATAACTATGAATTTTTAAGTTATTATTTGCATATCTATACATTGGTTTGCCTTGGTGAAGGCGCGTATACATGCTAGTTCGACACTTCTAAGTAGCGTATACATTATGAAATATGAGATTTGAAGTCGCAGTTGGTTCTAGTTATTGATGCATAGTTCTGGGTTCTGCTCTGTGTTCTGGTGACAATGTTCTGAATGTTCAGATTGATTGATTATGATTTTCTTTAGTGTTGATGAGTTTTCAGTGATTGGTTGTATTGCAGTGGTGATTGATTTTGAGCTTGAATGTTGCTGATGGGTCCAATATGAAAATTGGATGAAACATGAACTTTAGATTGTGGTGTTGTGTACCAGGAGTATCCAGTATGAAAATTAATGAAACATGGTCCCTGGAGGAAGAGAGAAAGTCATAGCCTTCTATAGTCCGGCACCTATGTACTGGTAAACATATCGGCCAATACAAGAGCTAGGGGGTTGGAGCTCCCTTCCAGTAGCAGGTGGAGAATGAGTGAAGTTTGGAGCCTTCAGTAGGCCATCGCCTACGTATTAGTAAACACATTGGCTAGTAGAGAACGAGAGAAGGTTGTAGCCTTCTACAGGTGGGTGCCTGCGTACTAGTATGAGTCTGCACCAGTACAAGATTGTAAACATATGTTTCTTATATTAAAAGAAGACGAAGACAACAACAACAGGTGGTTTTTGTCCCGCATTGAGTTCCCACCTTAAATCTTGGTGTTTATGTGTGATATTTTATTCTGTTATTATTGCACATGGTTACTATTTAAATGGTTAATAAAGTATTGATGCATTGATTAAAGATCAACATATGATGAATTAACTGAATCATAAGTTCACTGGATATATGCCAGTTTCCTTAAAGACAATTGTGTGTACACGTGAGTTCCCTTCATTGAAGTAGCATATATAAATCTGAGTATGAAAAGAAAAAAGTTATTGATATGATAAATACTGATTCACCCCCTCCCCTCTCAGTATTATTCCTAATAATTGGTATCAGAGCAGGTCCTTTGGCATAGGCTTGATCGCTTGAAGGAGATCCATAGAAACAATTGGATGAAACATGAACTTCAGATTGTGGTGTTGTGTACCAGGAGTATCCAGTATGAAAATTAATGAAACATGGTCCCTGGAGGAAGAGAGAAAGTCATAGCCTTCTATAGGTCGGCACCTATGCACTGGTAAACATATCGGCCAATACAAGAGCTAGGGGGTTGGAGCTCCCTTCCAGTAGCAGGTGGAGAATGAATGAAGTTTGGAGCCTTCAGTAGGCCATCGCCTACGTACTAGTAAACACATTGGCTAGTAGAGAACGAGAGAAGGTCGTAGCCTTCTACAGGTGGGTGCCTGCGTACTAGTATGAGTCTGCACCAGTACAAGATTATAAACATATTTTTCTTATATTAAAAGAAGACGAAGACAACAACAACAGGTGGTTTTTGTCCCGCATTGGGTTCCCACCTTAAATCTTGGTGTTTATGTGTGATATTTTATTCTGTTATTATTGCACATGGTTACTGTTTAAATGGTTAATAAAGTATTGATGCATTGATTAAAGATCAACATATGATGAATTAACTGAATCATAAGTTCACTGGATATATGCCAGTTTCCTTAAAGACAATTACGTGTACACGTGAGTTCCCTTCATTGAAGTAGCATATATAAATCTGAGTATGAAAAGAAAAAAGTTATTGATATGATAAATACTGATTCACCCCCTCCCCTCTCAGTATTATTCCTAATAATTGGTATCAGAGAAGGTCCTTTGGCATAGGCTTGATCGCTTGAAGGAGATCCGTAGAAACAATGGGAAAGAAGCTAAAGAAGAAAGCGCCTAAGAAGAAGAAGACATCTTAAAGGAATAATGACAGCAGGAGAGACAATTGGCCATTAGGTGGAAGCAAGTATTTAGATTCATAATCACCTTATATTGAAGATGAATAAGCAAAGCAAGTATCAGGTACAAAATTTTGGTCTTCTAGTGATACTTTTCTCTATTCATGCAATGTTGAAGATATTGAACGTGATAGTGAAAGAAATATAGAGGTAGAGGTTAAAATACTTTCAAATAAAATTAAAGATCAACAAGATATATTTAACAAAAGGGATTGTGCTTTCAAAGAAGTTACCAGATTAAAAGCTCAAGTGCAGGAAGGAAACAAAGTAAGAAAGCAGTACAAGGAAAAGGAAGATCAATGTCAAAAGCTGCAGGATGAAGTGACATCATTAAGAAATGAAGTAAATGAAAAGAGTACTACAATCAAGAGACTTAAAGATAGATCCAGTTACTATGAAAGTCTTGAAGCTAAGATCATCTCTCTAAAAGAAGATCTTGAAAATTCAAATAAGCAGAATGAAGAACTACCTCAAGCAGATGAAGAACAAGAAAATGAGATTCACAAATTAAGGGAACAAGTGGACGAAGGAAGAAAGGCTGAAGAAATCATGATGAAACAATATTTGGAAAGTAAGAGTAATATCAGATTGAAGTAAATATCTTAAAAGGTAAATTAGAAGAAAAGGATAAATTGTTATGATTTCAAGATAGTACTAAGATTTTGGATAATATTCTTAGTATTCAAAGGTCTCCTACCATCAAAAGTGGTCTTGGTTTTCATGAAACTGTTGAAGTGAATCTATTTCACAAGATGAGGCAAGCAACTCTAATGCAAAATCTGAAATGCTCAACAACGAGATAAGAGGTCAACCCCATCAACAACCAAAGAAAGAAAGACTTCAAAGAAAATCATTTACTCCTAACTATGGAAGTGATAATCAGTTCTTTCTTCTGATGAATAATGTTGAGTGTTTTATATGTCATAATTTTGGACATGTTTCAGGCAGAGGAAAAAGTAGAATGGTTTAAGCAAATAACAATCACACAAAAAGATCATCAACTTCCAGGTGCTTTAAGGGATATTGTTTTTCTTGCAATATGTTTGGTCACAAAGTCATTGAGTGCTATAGAGGGAATATGAAACATATAAGATGTTATGTTTGTAACAAGTTTGAGCATATAACAAAAGAATGCAGGAGAGAATTTTAGCCAACATACCAAAAGGAGAAAACATCATCACACTTCAAGGTATGGAAGAAGAAGAAAGTATAGTCAGAAGGATATGGCATAGCTTAGTATACAGACATAACAGACTTGGGGGAGGTGAAAGTGTGAAACTTCAACATTCCAACAGTCGCGTATATGTTGGTTTGATGAAGAAGCAGTGGGACAGACTCAAGAAAAGGGGTTTGATATGGTTCAGTCAATTATCAATTATCTATTCTATTTTGAGTGATGATGATTACAGTCCGCTGATGATATGTGGAAATGATTTTGATCCTCATAAGTTGTTGATGACATGATGTATATCTGATTGATAATGATGCCTTGATGATTCTTACTGATATTTGCAATGATCATATCTGACAGTGAATAGTTGGCATAGGTTCAGGGGGAGCATATGTTTCTAATAATGCATTGTTGGCATTATATTAGAAGACCTTGGTACATGATGATACTTATACTACTTGATTCACATAGTTGCTTTGATTCAGAGGACTCTTTTGATGATGGACATATACAGGTTGTTGATCTTGATGTTGCTGACAGATGCTTATGGTACAGATCATATATGGTGTATGATAGTTGTTGATGACTATCATAGTCTTGTTTAGATCAGTGGTCCTTGTTATAAATGTCATGTATATCATTTGATGTAAAGGTCATGTAAAGACCTAATTTGTAACCCCACTATGCATGGGAAGGATAATGTAATAATTGCTATTTAAGTCATGTATAAACATTTGGTATATCCCCACTTGATTGGGTGGATGAGTCAAATTTGGTGTATCCCCACTTAGTTGGGTGATTGTTGTATGCATAAGTCATTGGTCTTAAGAAAGTCATACTCACTTAGTTAAGTAATAGAGTCATGTTATTCTTTTGAATCATATCTCTGCAAACTCTGCATGTAGTCAGGGGGAGCATGGACATCATAATGTATGTCAAAGGGGGAGAGTATCTTGGTGTTGTGGTTGCCATCAAGTCCAAAATGGGAGATTGTTGGCATTATGATACAGATGTTGTCCTTGATGGCAACTCACATAGATGACAGTGCACAGTGCAACGAGTTAACAACAAAGGATTACAGATCAGACTCTAGAGATTGAAGAAAGAGAGTGGTTTAAGAAGTATACACTGGTTCACTTTGTTCAAGCCGCATATACACGTGGGTTAACAGAACAAAAGAAGCGTATACATATGCATGCACTTTCACATAAGGAAAAGCGCATATGGGATGGAAAATTAAGGATAATGAATACCAGGGGTTCCTACCATGGTATTGACCCATGGTAATGAGCGCATTGATACCATCAAAGAATACTAGCAGCGTAACTATGGTTTTTGTCTGAGGTATTGATAAAGGATTTAAGTATATAAGGAGGAGAAGGTCAAAGGGCTGTGTGTAAGTAATGAATATCTTATGAAGAGTTAGATCAAAATCAAATATGCATGTTATGGGTTTCTGGTGCTTTGCCTGATCTGAACTAAGTATGCACATAAGAGGTTGACGATGGATGAGATCTAATGATGGATCAGGTTCATAAGACATGAAATGAATTATCATTATGTGGTATGATAATGGATAGTCTAGATCTGAATGCTAATGCATGTTTTATTCTATAAATGTTAGGATCTGGGTATGGTTGAAGTTTGGAATAGCTGTGAAGTTTTAAGTTTGTATTTGCAGATCTATACGTTGGTTTTCCTTGGTGAAGGTGCATATACACGTTAGTTCGACCCTTCTAAGTAGTGTATACATTATGAAATATGAGATTTGAAGTTGCAATTGGTTCTAGTTGTTGATGCAGAGTTCTGGGTTCTACTCTGTGTTCTGGTGACAATGTTTTGAATGTTTAGATTGATTGATTATGATTTGCTTCAATGTTGATGAGTTTTCAGTGATTGGTTGTATTGCAGTGGTGATTGATTTTGATCTTCAATGTTGCTGATGGGTCCAGTATGAAAATTGGATGAAATGTGGCCTTCAGATTGTGGTGTTGTGTACCAGGAGTATCCAGTCTAAAAATTAATGAAATGTGGTCCCTAGAGGAAGAGATAAGCTCGTAGCCTTCTGTAGGCAAGCACCTATGTACTAGTAAACACATCGGCCAGTACAAGAGCCAGGGGGTTGGAGCTCCCTTCTAGTGGTAGCTAAAGAACACGTGAAGGTTGGATCCTTCAATAGGCCGGTGCCTACGTACTACTAAACACATTGGCTAGTACAAGAGCTAGGGGGTTGTAGCTCGCTTCCAATAGAAATTGGAGAACGAGAGAAGGTTGTAGCCTTCTGCAAGTGGGTGCCTGCGTACTGGTATGAGTCTGCACCAGTACAAGATTGTAAACATATTTTTCTTGTATTAAAAGAAGACAGAGATGACATCAGCAGGTGGTTTTTGTCCTGCATTGGGTTTCCATTTTAAATCTTGGTGTTCATGTGTGTTGCTTATGTGTGATGGTTTATTTTGTTATTACTGCACATGGTTACAGTTTAAATGGTTAATAAAGTATTGATACACTTATTAAAGATCAATATATGATGAATTAACTGATTCATAAGTTCACTGGATATACGTTGGTTTCCTTAAAGACAGTTGTGTGGACACGTGGGTTCCCTTCATTGATGTAGTGTATATAAATCTGAGTATGAAAAGAAAAAAGTTATTGATTTGATAAATACTAATTCACCCCGCCCCTCTCCCTCGTCCCATATTATTCCCAACATTACCTTCTTCAGGAAAAGTATAGACAGAAAGAATTATGAGATTGGAAGACTAAGAAAACCCTCCTTGGTATATTTGTGGTGGCAGTTATCGTCTATGGTTACAAAATATGGGGGAGCAACATGTCAAGCCACAAATGGTGACAAATAGAAAGAATTCAAAAGCACCTGATCACAATTAGCCTCAAAGTCAAACCAATGGTCCCATATGATATCTTTTTAGTTGAGGTTGGTATGTTTCCAATTGAGGGGTCAAAAATCATTCATTTGCTAAGTTATCTGAAGAAGGTTGAAAATATGGACAAGCACTAGTGGCCTAAATTGGTTGTTGAAGAAGAGCTAAACTGCCAGAAAAAGACATGGATGAAACAAAACAAAAAGTGGTTAGGTAAATGGAACATAAATCTGCATGATTTCCCTGACGCAAAGGAGAAGATAAATAGGTGGGTGTTAGAAAAATTTAGGATTGCCATGTGGACAAAATAGGTAGGCAAAAAGAAAGCATATTATGTCAAATAATTTAACCCGGCGTGGAAACATGATGATAAAGAGTATTCAAGTTCCTCAATCAAGAGAACATCTAAAATTTTAATTGCACAACTGAGGACTAGCTCCCATCATCTAAGATGTGAAACTAGTAGATGGGTTGCCCCTAGAGAAGATTGGGAAGAATGAACTTGCATTTTTTGCAATAGAGAGGTGGTAGAAACAGATTGACATTTTATCAAAGAGTGTGTAACCTATGAAGTTATCCATCGTCAGTTTGATAACAACATAAAGGTGAACAATCTTAGTGAACTTTTTTAGGAAAGAAGGATTCACAAAACAACAAATTTCTTACTCAAGATCCATAACAACATAATCAACCTAGAAAAAAATCTGAATATGGATCAAGTGATAATGGGTGGTCCCTTAGACCACAAGGTCTTGTGGACGTCATTAAAAGCCATTTCATTTCATTTTATTTGGCCCTTCTTCAAAAGATGTTTAGGGCCCCTTGAAAAAAAAAAATTCAAATAAGTCATGATCTTCAAAATAAATATTTGGCTATGACCTCTACGCTTACATGCCCAAAATTATTTGGCCTCCTAATATGATTTTTCTCTTGGCTTTAGCAAAATTTTAGCTGAATAAAGTTTTTTGGGCAAACAATAACCTTCGAATAAATAATTTGGCCAAGTAATCTAACCTTGCTATAAAAATTTTAATTTACAATATAAAATGGTTACCACAAGGGCTTCTTCAGAGATCACTTGTGGAACAAAAAAATCTGGAAAATTTCACTATAATGAGTCAACTAGGGTCGCTATAGAGAACCATTGAAATTGACGAGATTCTAGCTAAGGTGATTATGGAAGATCACTGAAATTAGTTTATATTGAAACACTCTATCTTGTTTTGAAATTAATCTACAATAAACCCTCAAGCTGACATGATGCACAATTATGATACCACTGTAATGCCCCAAACAATAAAAATTTAAACAAATCTAGAAAACTAAAATATTTCATTTAATATCCTCGTTAAATGTTCAATATTCTGCTTCAAAAAATTATGTCTTAAAAATATTGAATCAAATTACACAAATTTACCATGAAATTATCAATAAAACTAAAAAACATAAAGTTGCAACTTAAAATGGACAGGAAACATAGACAACAAACCTCAACCTTATTATATTACTATAAAATATGAAATTACATGTTAATACAAAATCGCCAGAAAATGGTTGAGATGAAGCCCTCCAAACTGCTGCAAACTGAATCTGGGTTCTCCACTGAAATTGGAACTGATAGCACATTTGTGAATTTTGGATGAATTCACCAAGGGATGAGACGAGTTTTTGTCCAATCTCATTGAATCAACCAAGGGTTTTTGTCATGGGGTTACTGAAGCTAAAAACCTAGTTTTCCAAACCTCACCACAAAGACGATACATAAATCCAAGATGTCCCCAAATGATCTCCCCCTCATTTTAAAAGCTTGATATATAGATCTCCAATCTTTTAGAAGTATTTTATTTTATTATTTTATTGTTATTCTAGAAGCTTCCCCTTGACTTCATCCAAGTAAATTTTTTATTTTATTCTATTTACTTAAGTCACTTTTGGCCTTTTTCCTTCAATTAATTAGTTTCCCCTTTCTTTATTTAATTAAGTGACTAATTAAAGTCACTTTTAATATGGCAAAATGGTAAATCGTCCACCATACTTTCTATCGTTGGTGGAAGACACTTCACATCATCCCATTCTATAGATCTTCTCGTTTTGGTTCCAACAAGCTATTACACTAAGGTGTTCCATCAAATATTTCTCCCGATATGCCACCTTAAGCGTAATTAATTAAGTTAGGCTCAATAATAACCCCATTTTATGGGAATTATTGGAATGCAACAGAACCAAAAACAAGTAGTGTGGAATTAATCTTGATGATGAAATATGCCAAGCGAATGTTGTCGAATCCCATAAAACCCCTCTGAGTCCCCTGATGATGTAACCCTTCTCCTGTGGCTTGGTCAACACATACCCTGGAAATCCATCTTGATTGTACTATATAGGAAATTGAGATTGAGGATATTACAAAGATGCTTTTGAAGAACAAGCTTACTAGCATGCACATAGTGACACAGACATGCTAGCTGACTACTTGAAGAAGATCATTGAATCAAGGGATCAACTTGCTTTGACTACAATCGAGATCAACTCGTTATGACTACAATTGATATGAAGGTTATGATGAAGAGTTGGCACCCATAGCACTAATTGTGTTCTTTGCATTAGGGGCACTTTATGTGGGGCAATTTTGTTCATGAAAAACTAATCTTGTTTAAGAAACTTTGGGAGGATTTCATCCAAGGGTAAGTAAGGTTTAAGGTTACATAGGTTCATCGTGAAAGGGATGAGAGGATAAATCAATATTACTTCATTAAGTAGATACCCAACATAAGAAGGACACTGAGTTGAAATACATAAAGGATAAGATTCCACTATCGAGCTTATTGAAAAATACAATGACTGATATAATTAAGATAATCTTAAGGCAACTTTACATCTTGTTTCTTGTTGGAACTTTATTGTTTGATTTTTTTGATGATTTATTGGTTGATAATATCTCATTGTAAACATCTTTCAGAGTCTTGATATTGAGTGGATTTATGTTGATTCCTTTCTCCATGTTTTGGATTTTTTTACAATTAACATCTCTAATTTAGTTGGATTAATGATTATTTTCTTATTGATCAATATTTCCTCGTTAGTAAGGTCTTCTAGGTTTTCCCACTATGATCATTAGGGGAATTTTGAGGTAAAAATTGAGCCTCAAAACAAAAAAATGTACAAACAAAATTAACTGTAAAAAAACCAATAGGATTCAAGATGATGATGTCATCACCAGGAGGAAATATTTAGGAGAGAAAAGAAGAAAACTACGTTTTTTTTTCCATGTGTTTTCAATTTTCTTTGATGTGGGTCTATTCAGAAACATGTAGAGTGGGTAATCATTGGACGTGGAATTTAATTCTGCATCCAAGGGGTGTTACACTCGACATTTGAGTAAAACATATAATGATAAAAGTCAACAATACAATAAAAACAATGCGTTTTTCTTTCATTAAAAAGTGATAACTCTTATTTTATTATTTTAACTATTATTTTATTATTTTCCTTAGGAGGCCCATTTTAGATCTCAAAATTCCCTGAATATTCTTTTCTACTTTTCTACTTCTTAATTTAAGTCTTCAAGATTTATCTATATTGCTTACGATGACAAATTTCTTTATCCTTATCAGCAATAACCTTGTCAAGTTTTGTTTGCATCTTTTGTAATGATTTTTGATCATCTTGAGAAATCACCTTTGTGGCATATTTCATGGTTTCTAATGAGGGGGATTTCGAGCATGAGTTCGTTGTAAATATTGCAATGTTATCTTCTTCTTATAGGATAATGTCAAGAGTTTCTTTTTCATGTTTAAAACGAACAGAGCCCTTGTTTCCATTCATTTTGAACCTACAATTATGAACATATTTTTATACATAGGTGTACTAGTGAATTGAGATATAAATTTATAATCATCAATTGTTCATTACTAAAACTATTTTTTTATTATTATACTTGGTTTAGATTTAATAATTGATTCACAAAATCACTTGTGATGTAATGTAATTTTATTCTTGATTAGGACAAATAACAATATTAGCCTCATTTTCTTGAATAGTGCCTTTGAGTTTTAATAATCCAAAACATGCACTGAAAAACCTTTAAAAGATAACCTTTTTTATTTTTATTGAAATCCTTTATTTATTTTTTTATTTTTTAAACACTTGAGCTTTAAAATACCCATTTACAGTTACTTATATATCTTCTTAAAATACTAACTATGTAAGAAGAAAGACCTCAATCATGTGAAGTGTTTCAAGTGTCACGAGATGGCCTACTATACAAATTGATGTCTTAAGAAGAACACAAGGAAGAGGAAGGAATGACAATGTGTAGGGAGTGAAAAAAAAATCGTTGACCAAGACGAGTTAGAGTCTAAGATTGAGACAAACATTCACCATCACTTCATGCCTTTCGACTAACATTTCCTTAGGCGTAAGGTGATATGTGGATTTTAGAGCATTGAGACATTTAAAGGGTTTTAACAAATTTTAGGAACAAGAGATTGGTTTGCATGCAGAGTGGAGTGTTAATGCCTCACATCTAGTCAATGGAAAGGGATTTGTCTATTTCCGCATGCTATAATGTGATTTTCATAGGTCAATTGTTGTCTTATATATTTGTGGTTTAACAAAGTTTTTTTTTTTTTTAGTTTTTTGTTTCAACCATGATAGATCTTGGTTGTGTGCCTTAGTTTGATGATCAACAAGTTATTATCTGGCATCACAACTAGGATACTATTTAAGCTTTGGATAAGGGTATGCAAGGTGGCTTTCCTAGGTTGATTGTTGATTCTATTAAACATGAAGCTATAGCACATGACAATGACAAAATTCGTAAATTTTGACACAATTTTCAATCACTTGAACTATGGAGCATTTCCTCTTGAAGGACATGGTGAAAGGATTGTCGATGTTAAAGATTGAGAGGACATGGGTCTGCAAGGGCTATGCACTTTATAAGAATGCCAAAATGGCTTTTGCAAGTAGTCTGTGTAGGTTAAAATGGATTCTTAATGTGATCCATTTAGACATGGTTGGACCCATGTCTTCAATGTCTTTGGCCTGAAGTATCTATTATGTTTCCTTTGTTGATGACTCCTCTAGAAAAACCAAGATTTTCTATTTGAAGACCAAGGCTGAAGACTTGAAGGAGGAAAAATCTCTTCTAAAAAATCATACAAATAAGGAGGTTAAGTTGTTGAGGTTGGTGAATGGAAGAGAGTACACCTCCAAGTACATTGATGCCTTTTGTATAGAACCGGGGATCAAAAGGGTGTTGACAATTCCCAACAACACTCAATAGAATGGGGTTTGCATAGAAGAAAAACATGTGCACGAATGAAAGAACCATGGCTATGATTCATCATCTAGATATGCCCATGTGTCTTTGCACAAAAGTGTGTAGTGCAACTATCTACATTTTGAACATGTTCCTTCATAGGATATTGGTACACCACATATGCAACATTTTCTTGTGAGAAACTCTAGGTATGACACTTTCATGCATTTAATTGTAATGCATATATTCATATTCTTGGTGACTCCAAGTACATTTATCAATTAGAATGAGTTCTCTGAGGCTTATTGGATCCATCTTCCATCATAGTGAAAGACAATGTGTTGTGAGATGTGAAATTTGATGAGGATGCAAGGTCCTCTAAGTATCAAGAGCCTTCTACAAAGCTTAAGGAGGGAGAACAACTCGCCAAAAAATAATAGACTCAAATTAGCAATGCTAAAGTGAAAGAACATAGACCATCTTACCTTCTATTTGAGGTAGGAAGTTGAGATGGCTTAGCTAGACAACCCCTTATAAAATTTCTTAATTATGTTATATTGATGCCTTCATATGCTTCTTTTATTGTTACATTATATTTTTCTTTTATAGAGAAAGTGAAATTACATGTTATTTCTTGCCGATCCAAGAAATTGTTCTCATTCCTAAATACATCACTTGTTGTAGACTTCTTGTAATCCACATGTCCTATCTAGTTCAAGTTTGAATATCCACAATTGAAGTTCCTCACTCTTAGCCATATAGAATACCAATGTCTAATGTTCCCTATAAATATTGTAGCACCTTCTTTACCATTGTCCAATGTTATATTTTTTGGCATGCCATAAAATTGAGGATAATTTTAATCACGTAGCTCCAATAAGGCTTAGTGGTGGTTAGATAGATCTAGCAACCTGCTAGTTATATATGCATTGATTCATTAACTTTTTTGGATCCACGCTAATTGAAAGTTTAATGCATTCTTCATCATTATAAATAATTTTAGCAAATGCTATTATAAATTTATTAAGCAAACTTTTAGGATATCTCATTTGTGAAACAAAAATGTGCTTATTTTTTCCATTTTCACACCTAAGTAGTGATTTTGGTCCCTAAATCTATCATGTCAAAAGTGTACGTAAGGGTTTACCTGCAATTGCCTCAATCATGCTCCGCTCTATATGATATATATAATATATATATATATATTTATATATAAATGATATAATTCACACCATAATCACTAAACCACAATCTTCATAATCGAGAGATTCAAAGGACTTTTTTGAAATTTTGTTCACCCAAATATTTATCAATTTCCATCTACCATTCCCTTGAAACCTATTTTAACTTACAAAGAGCTTTCATTAATCAACGAACCAATGTTTCTTTACTTGGAACTTGAAATCAGGTGATTGTTACCTGTAGGCTTCTTTCTCTAGAACTCTATTAAGGAAGGCACTCCTCATATCCATTTAGAATAGTTTCCCATGAAATTGTGTTGTGATGGCTAAACTAAGTGAATTGTTTGATTTTCCATTGTAGGATCAACAATCTCATAGTAATCGATTCCTTCTTTCTAGGCATTGCTCTTTGTGACCAATGTTGATTTATGCTTGTCAATTGTTCCATCTACCTTATACTTCAGTTTATAGACTCCTTTGTAGTCGATGGGTTTCTTTCTTGGAGGTGGCTTCATGAGAGGCCTTCAGTTTATTCATATCCCTAGGATTCAAATGTTTACTAAAACTTAGCCATCAAATCATTATCCTTAGGTTTCCCCAACCTCAGGCTGATTTTTCTCAACTTGCATACCAGTTTTTTCCAACCAATATTATCCTAATTTCCAACAAGATTTAGATACAATTTTTTCTTTGTTGTTTCTTGGTACAACAATTCACTTTCATCAACTACTATATCATGACTATAACAATAACATCAACGAACCGATATACCTTATTCTTATCATTGTAGCATGTGAACATTTTTCGCCTCCTTTTTTGGATGAACCCTGGTTATTAACTTCAAGAACGTATTCATATACAATTGCAACTAAAAATTTTCGATGACTTTGGGTTCTCATTTAAATGATGCTTCTTCTTAGTCATTGACTAAGAAAATTAACTAATATGTATATTGCTTGCACCCAACATTTGTTAGGAGCATACTTATTACCTTTGGAATACCTTCTTGATATTATATGATGTGATATTTCTAATTCTCTTCCTAAATTGGTTTTCTACCGAAGCCTTCAAACTTTTTGAACTTATCAAACACACCTAATTTTAACTTTAAAAAGTACACCCATGGTTTCCTTGAGAAGTGATCTATAAATAACAAAAAATAGCTACATTGGAAATTGACGTCATTGCACGAGATCAAAAATGTTTGCCTAGATTAATTAAAGAGCCTTCTTAGCTCTCGAAGCTTGTCCTTTGAACATCGTCTTGTGTTTCTTTCCAATGCATAACATGCTCCAAAAAATGCTTTGTTGATTTTGTATCTCTAGAAGAACATCCACAAAGCTTTATTTTTCCAAATAGGAAACATATCTCAAATTTAAATGTCCATACCTTCGATGCTAGTGAATTGCTATCTTTCCCACTCTGTTACATCAAAGCATGCTATTTCGTGTCCCTTGCATCAACTATTCTAAAATGCCCATGTTATTCAATAACAAGAGAAATTACTTCTTACTTACCTTACCAACAAAATAAAATCTATTATCATTGAAAAGCACGCATAAGTGGGATTTGTGCCTCATGATCTCACTTATAGAGATTAGATTATTCTCCTTCACCACAACATAAATGACATTAAGGAAGCTCAATGTTTTATTTGACACAATTATTTGCACATTTCCTTTCTTTTTACTATGAATTTCTCCCCAACACCAAAAGCCACAATTATTGGAATCTATGTTAGTAACACAATTAATATACCAATATTTCATATTGCTAAAATGATAATATGTACCTTAATCTATGTAGCAAACAATTGTTTTCACATGCCATATTTTAAGTCATAGTTAATAGAATATATTTTAGCAACACAATTAATACACTAGACTTTCATATTGTAAAAATGATAATATGAACTTTAATCTATGTAGCAAACAATTGCTTTAACATTCCATGTTTTATTCCTAGCCATAAAAATAAATATTATCTTGATGAGAGTTTTTTAGAATAAATTGTGCCCAAATTTGAAATGTCCAATGTTTCAAGTATACTCTCGACCCATGGTCAGGGACAATGAAAACAATAAAGTATGAAACAAGTTGAGTGAAGAAAAATGAATATAAAGTTAAGGGCATATAATGGACTGTCAAAGAAGAAAACACGTTTCAAAGAATGGAAACTATTTTTAATTAAAATAAAGAATAGATGTTAGGGAAATTTTAGTCCATAAATATGGATAAGTCAAAGAATATATATATTATATAATATATATTATATATATATATATATATATATATATATTATATATATATATATTTATATATATATATATATATAATAAAACACTTCCACCTCCTCTTAGCCACGTGCTCTCATATCACCTCCTTACATCCAAGACACCATTAATCTTATTTCCAATTTTTTGGCCAAAAAGAATATTAAGACTATTTTTAAACACCATAGAACTCTTCAACAATTATTTTGCTTTTCCAAGGATAAGTTTGATCCTATGATGGGATCAAGGGTTTACCAAATTCCCTACGCTTGTGAAAAATCATACATTGACTAGATTGGTTGATCTCAAAAAGCACATCTCTGACACAACCCATAGTCACATATCCTGATTTTCCATTGTCGGGCATTCTTTTAAATCCAGACCTCTAATTTGCTACGACCAAACCAAAATTTTAGTTGCAACTCCCCATTATTCTTTACACATCATTCACGAAGCTCTTGAAATTGAAAAGTGTCGAGACAACTTTAATCAAGAATATGGCTATAGACATAGCCATATTCTCTATCAAAAGTTCATTATTTTCTATTCAATGATTCCATTATTTGATATTTTTTAAGATCTTTTTCCTTTATATTTTATATTTTATAGTTATTACTATTTTCCTCATTTAAATAATCTCATATATATATATATATCTAATATTAATTAGTATCCGAATCTATATATTTTTTTACTTCTCCATGTATTATGGCCCAAAATTTTCCTTCCATATAATAAAAAAATATTTTCCTTTTTTTGAAACCCGTTTTTTCTTTAATGGTCCACTATTTTCATTTACCGTTATCTTCTCTTTTCTTCACTCAACTTGCTTCATACTTTATTTCTTTAATTGTCCCCAATGATAGGTGGAGTGTTCATTCGAAATGTTGGATGTTTCTATTTATTTTAGGGTTTGATTGTTCTTTGTTATATACAATTGTATTTTCAAATATTTCCATTATTTATACATCACATTTTTCATATAACATTCACCCCATATCATAGATCATTAACAATTATGTAGAGAGAACATGTTAGGTCCCGATAATACTAGTGATTACCTCTTTACTATTGTAGTTGTATCCCTTTTTAATATTGTTGTGTCCCTATTGTTCCCATATTTTTATTATTGTGCCCCATAGAATCTCTCTATTGTTATTTTTGTGGCTTTATATTATTATTGTTAGGTTGG